>JANHFQ010001536.1:11817-24220 GCA_032468035.1 Aparallactus werneri
GGACAGGAAGGCCTGGAGGAACATTGTCCATGGGGTCGCGATGAGTCGAACACGACTTTGCAGCTAACAACAACAAAAAGTGATTTAATTTGATTTTTAACTTTTGTATTGTATGTTTTTTTATGTTGTATGCTGCCCTGAGTCCCTCGGGAGAAGGGCGGCATAGAATTCCAATAAATAATAATAATAAAAAATAATACTTGTGTCTCAGAGGTGATGTAGGCCTTGCTTTTCCAGAGAGCCTTTGGGAATGGAAAATAATGTAAATTTAATCCCTGGAGTTAGGGGTGACATATGTTTTCTGGAGAGTGGAATTATTTATGAAGGTTTGCTGGTAGGATTATATCTATGGAGATTCTTAGTCATCCATGGTTGTCCCAAAGGTGCTTTTTCAAGAGGCAACTGACTTTCTGGTTTATATTTGAAGACATTTCGCTTTTCATCTAAGAAGCTTCTTCAGTTCTGGTAGGATTAGTTTTTCATATGTTATGCTGAGTTACTGCATAAATTTAGTTTGATAATATGACTACTATATAATCTAGCCAACTGTGTTATTTAATAACTCATGAACTAAGCAGTTAAAGACTTATTCAAATTGGATACAATGTAACTAAAGGAATGTTCAGGGAACAAACCTTTGGGACCTGTCATTCATATACAGTAGATCTGAAAATTAACAACTTTTCATTTACAATTTTCTACTTAGAGCAACCAAAATTGTTGTGAGCTGCCCGGAGTCCCTGAAGAGGTGGGCAGCATACAAGTTTCAACAATAAATGAATAAATAAATAAATAAAATCAGCATCCTCTAATTCCAGCAAGGTTGGACTTTGTCTTGACAGATCATTGATCTAGAATTATGAAACATATATGAAAACTGTAATTTCAATAATGTTTCAAATATGACCAGACGTTGCATACTTTATGCAATCAAAACAGAACAGAACACAAAACTGTTATGTTCTGGGTGAAGAATGGAGGTGAGGCCAGAGTGGTTTCTGTGAGGCAGAAAAACCTGCCGGCACAGGTCATCATCTTGAGGGCATCTTTGGTTTGCTCAGGGGTAGAGATGAAAAGCTGAGTATCATCAGTGTACTGATGATACTTCATCCTGAAGCTTCGTATGATCTCACCCAGCGGCTTCATATGTTGAACAGCAGGGGCGAGGGAACCGAGCCCTGTGGCACTCTGCAAAAAATTCCCTGGCTGACATAGCTCCTTTTATAGGGAACTAATCAACCAATGGCCAATCAGAAGAGAGTATTTTCCCACTTCAACTGACAATTATCTACAATACATTACAAAAACAAACAAACTTCTTTTAAAAAAGAAGTTACTGATCTGTGTGCATAGCATGATTTTTCTAACAAGATAGCTGGGAACATCATTTTACCAATTTGTTTATCTCATGGACGGACCTCATAACTATTGAAAAACAAATTGATTTTAGGATTTTGTAAAGTACAGTGTGTACAGTTTGTAAAAATGACTAGGATTTTAATATATATATATATATTTATCCTTAAATCTACATCCATATTGTGGGTAAACAGAGTTGATTTTGGGTAGGAGGTGAACCAGAAGACAGATAACTGAAGCTTTAAGGAGGAGAAGGTATGATAGATAAAGAAAGCAGTCAATCAAGTGTCTAAACAGCCTGATTGTAAACTAAAGCAGAAACAAAATTAGATAGGGGAAATATTAGAATATACATTTTTATGGAATGAATAAACATAACAGAATGATTAGAAAAGTATAGATACTGGGTAACTTTTTCATTTTTATTACAAATTACAGAGAAACTTAAATTTGATAAATGTGATAAAGACTATTAATATTAGTATGAATGGGATTAATATGAATGATATTTAGGATTAATTTGGTTTATACATAAAAGTGAAATGTATGGATTGAATAAAAAAGACATAGATAAAGATTTACTATTAATACTGCTAGTGTAAATTGGATTAATATGGATGGAATTTAGAAAGAAGATGAGTTAAAGATGAGGGGTTAGGCATTTTGTTCATGTATGTTCAAATAATATAGGGAGGATTATGTAAGTGTACTCTTAAGAAATTATAAGAAAACTATTTTAAATTGATAGAGATTACCAATAATGTGAACTGGTTTAATATGAATGATACTTAGAATGAACTTTGTTTACATATAATAGAGAAATGTTTAAATGTTAAAGAAAATAATTTAAATTAGCTAAATTTAAATTTAAAATTTGTTATGTGATAGAAATTAATGACATTATCAAGATGAATTGGATAACTATGAATGATACCCAAAACCAACTCTGTTCACTCACAAGATGGATGTATATTTAAAGAAAAATAATTTTAAAATGTATTAAAAATAATTGGTTTTGGGTATCATTCATATTAATCCAATTCATCATAACAATATCATTGATTTCTATCACATTTGTCAAATTTAAATAATCATTTAAACAATTATATTGTTTACACATACATAAACAAAAATGCCTAGCTCCCCATCTTTATCTCTATCTTCATCTACTCTTTCTTGTTCAATCTAAACATTTCTCTATTATATATACTTCACCATCCCTACAAGACGTCTATGGCTCCACTTGGAGACCTCTGACGAGAAAAGCTCAGAGCGGGGCTATGGAGCTTGCAGTCCTTACTTCCCACAGTGCTGAAAGTACAGCCGGAAGTCCGTAAAATGACCTAGTTTTAAGTGTGACATACTGATATTCCATTTTTACTTTCCTAAACTATTGAAATTGGAAACAAAATAAATTTTGGGGAGATAATATTCATTTAAATATATACAAAGATCCTACACTCCCAACATCTTTCACTCCTCCCACTTATTTATTTATTTATTTATTTATTTATTTATTTATTTATTTATTTATTTATTTATTTTTTATTTTTTTATTTTTTTTATTTATTTATTTATTTATTTATTTATTTATTTATTTATTTATTTGATTAGACTTATATGCCGCCCAAATCCCAAGGGACTGGGCAGCTTACAACATAAAAACAATGTACAATAAAATATAAAAGTAACAATTTAAGCCAAAATAAACGATCCAATAATAAAACACAACTCTGCTTAGGCCTCCTAGCATAGGAATCATCAGCCCCATGCTCACTACCAACAAATATTGAACAGAGGTGTTTTAGAAAACATTGTTGCACTTAAGAGTACAGTAGCTTTGTTTACAATACTGCAGCCTTTGCATTGTCAGTCGTTGCATTATAAACTGCAATTTTTACAATTTTACAGCTGAGTTGTAAAAGCTGCCTCAATATATTACTTGGCAAGCTATCTAGGAGTGAAATTGGATTTTTCTTTTCTTTTTAAGGGTCATAGAATTACAAAAACATTCAATTTGTAAGTTATTATAATCTTATCCTGTTTCTCAAAGAGCTAATAGGACTGTTTTGAAATATTATAACATATCAATTCTGCTTCCAATCATTTAATCAGTGGCTATCCTGTAGCACAGCATGCTACAGACTGCACCACCACGGCATAAAACAATAAGAAGCATTTTAAAAAGAATGAAAATATTGAAATAAATATACACAGCAACTGAGATACTTACTTGGTCACATAGAATTGTCAGCTTCAAAATTGAACATGTAATACACATATCTTCAGAAACTATTATTTAGCTATAGTTTATTCGTTATTTGTTTGAGTGGTATGGTGGAAAGTTGAGAGTTCAATTCTAAGTAGCAGCAGATGTTTCTCTCCTAGGGTGCAAAGAAAAAAAAATATCTACTGTGAACTCCCCATGTCATCAGGAATGGCATTTGGCCAATAAACGCCCATCTCCATCCAGTCGCTGTGACTCTACCCTGAATTAAGGAATTATAGGGTTGAAAACAAACCTTGAATCATATTTTAATTGTAAATTGCACAGATTTTCCACTGAACCTAAAACCACATTATATCTTAAGGTTGTGGAGAAGGTTGAGTAAAGCATAATGTTGTCTTCCAACATCTATGAGTTCCTCAGGTTTTCTTAACATTTCACTGGTTTAATGTTACAACTGTAGCAAGCAATCTAATTTCTTTCTATATATATATATATATATATATAAATGGATGTATGTGTGTGTATGTTCCAGCATAAGTAACTCTGGAATGCCTCGAGCAATTTCAACCAAACGTGGTACACAGATGACTTAATCTCTGGAAACAAAGTCGAACTATAGCTGATTTTTTGGTTATGAACCGAATTGGTTGTGAACAGAAGCGTTTTCGAACTGAGGGTCCACTGTATTTGTGAAACAGAAATAAAATGCCTAGCTATCTTGTAAAGCAACAGAATAATAATTAGTATGGTCTACTATTTAGATCCAAGTTTTTGAGCTGTATTAAGGAAACACTGACTTTCCCTTCACTTTTAATGTATTTCTGCAGCAGCCTTTGAGTCCCTGCTTCGTTTTGCTGAGAATCACACCGCTTCTCTCTTTGAGACAGTCTACAGATCCATGTCGAAGGAGGCAGCTGAGCCTGTGAAAGAACTTTTTACAGACCTCTCTCTCTACCTCTTGGGTGCTCAAAACAGAGTGGAAAAAGCATTTTTCCGGTTCTTTGACAGCCTCTTCCCTTTGGTTTATACCCGCTTGATAAATCCTAGCATGACAGACTTGTCAGAAGAATATATGGAATGCCTGCGACAAACACGACAAGACATCGATCCATTTGGACGCTATTCCAAAGAAGCTGTTGTGGAGCTAGCAAAGTCTCTGAGGGCAAGCAGAACATTCAACCAGGCCTTGGGAATAGGTGTTGAAGTGCTGAATGCCACTGAGCATGCTGTTTTGACCAAAGAATGTATCCGAGGCCTTGTGAAAATGCAGTATTGTCCTCATTGCCAAGGTCTGACCCTCATCAGGCCCTGTGAAGGGTATTGTCTAAATGTGATGAGAGGTTGTTTCGCCAGCGTATCTGAGCTGGACGTTCATTGGAGGGAATATATCTATACCCTGGAATACCTCACCAATGAAATGGCTGTAACTCATGATCTAGAACTGGCACTGCTGGGTATTCGGTACTCAATCAATGAGGCCATTTTACAGGCACAACTTAACGGACCCCAGCTATCAGCGACTGTAAGTATGTGTACTTGATTTATCTGCACATTTCTGTCACTGCTCCTGCTTTTAATCTTTGAGGAATGCATTTGCTTTAAGTTGCTGTCTACTGTCCCTTAGGTAAATAATCAGATTTCCTCCCTTTCTTACAGTGCCTGTCAGTTAATAGAAAGCTCATTAAGATGCGTCTATTTTAAAAGATACAGACACATTCCTAAGTCAGAACATTAGCAAACATGTTGGACCATGGAAAAAAGAAATACCAAAGCAGCAAAATGAAGAATAGTGCGTTAATCAATTAAGTGTGAATTATCCACACACTTATTTATCTTTCATGGTTATTTTAATCTAGAGTGCAATCATAATGGTGAATGAGATGCAAAATGTAGCAAAAATGTCCATTTAGTCATCACATTATTATACTATTTCTTCAGTTTATTTTAACAGGTAATCCGTACAAAGAACTTAAAAAAACGTAATCAGTTATTTATGTTTAAGGCCTAGGTTTAATTAAGATTTTTGTTGACACCCTCTTTGGAGATCCATATTGATGAATTACTGAATACTAAAAGTTTCTTTAAATTCAATTTTTCCAAGGGGTTTTGTTTCTTTGAGTAGACAGCCTGGCCAATTAACTTTAGTGTTCTCGTTTGTCTTTTGTTGTCTTCAGTGCTGAGAGAACCACGGGCAGACTTACATTTATGTGGTGGTATGTCTGGATAGTTATTAATAGAATTGGCACACTTGGGAGCTACCTGGATGAAGAAGGATTGAAAGATTGAATTAGTGTAATTTAAAAGTTCAATGGTATATAGAAGATTTACATAGAGTGCCACTGTTGAACAAATAGCTGGCCTTTGGATGAAAAAACATCAAAACATTCTACTTTCAAAAGTGCTGCAACCGTCTAATTACTTTATTGCATTGTAAAACCATTCACAGTAATTTAAGGCATGAAGTTTTTGCTTCTTTAAGAACTCTCTTTCATTCTGCCTTTCAGGCTGCAAACTAGATATTTAACTGAGTGAAAGTTAATTGAAGTACACATTTGATCTCATTTACATGCTGGACTGCAGATTAATTGAAGATTAATTCAATTAAACATGTTTGGTTTGGGATTTCACTTTTAATTTTGCATCTATAGGTGTAACTTAGCATATATGACTTTGCATCTTTTCTTTCTCCATGGTGATATATAGTTATATATAATTAAGTCTTCTATTACTCCTGTTCCAAGAATAAGAAGTTTTAGAATGAGGAATGGCTTACTTTTCTCTCAAATATGTAATTTTTGATTATTTTCTTTATAAGAATGCACTATAAATGTATTGTAAATGTACACTTGTCAGAGCCTTATTTTTAATTCTCAATCAACCCAGAGAGATAGCCAGAGAGATAGGTAGAGCCCTTGCCTCACAATCAGACGCTGTGAGTTCGATCCTAGGTAGAGGCAGTTATCCTGCTTGGGCAGGGAGTTGGACTAGAACTAGATGACCTATATCTAGCTGGTCCCTTCCAACTCGGTCAATCTGTAATCTGCATTCAATTTGAGCTCGTTCTCTTCCAACCAGACCTTCTTCACAGGCTCCAGGCACTAAGACATAGTAATAGCAGCACCTCCACACAACTCAAGGTAATGATTTATGCTTTGATATCATCAGCATACTAATGATATCCTACTCTACATTGTTCTATGACCTTCCCTAGTAGATCCACATACTGTAAATGTTAACAATCAAGGGGGCAAGGACTGATTCCTGTGGTTCCTCATAAGTGAGGGGTCAACTGGACCAACCTTTTCTACAATTGAAACTATTCATAGAGAATGGAGCAGAAGCACTGCAAAACTCTTCCCCACCACAGGAGATCCAGTAAAATAATATGATTGATGGTGTTAAAGTCTGTAATAAGGGAGGAGAAATATGTCAGTTTCACCGCCTTTATCATCACACTAGAGATGCAAACAAGGGCATAGACTCATTCATGGCTGAGTTGATTTTTCATCTTTCTTCATTGACACTCCAGACATCATCTTCCAGAGGGACTCAGTAAACTGAGGCATCAATTGCAAATGGCATCCAGAAAGAAGCTACTCATGGACAATAGAATACAGTTCCAGTTTGGATCCTGATACCTGTTTTGAGCTGAACTGTCTGTCAAACTGTTGGGAAATTCCCCAACTGTCTTCTTGAAACCAAGATTGTTGTAAAACCAGGGTTGTCATAGAAACCTTTTGCTGCATTTAAACAAAGCGAATTTGCCAACTTTTTTTTTACAAAGAATCTGTGATATATCCCAGATGTATCACAGATTCTTGGTATATAAAATAGTGAGACCATTGAAGAAAAGTAACACAAAGTACAAAATCACTTGTATGTTCTGTTTTTATTGATCATTAGTGTAATAATTTTATGATTTCATTTTCTGGCTGATCCAGTCAAGATATGAACTGATCTTAGTGTAGATTCCAAAATTATTAGGATTCCCACAGCCTTCTCCCCAACTCACTAATCCAAGTAGGAACCAGGTGTTCTTGAATTTTACAACCATAGGACCACCACTGTCTCCATGACAAGAATCCCGTATATCTCCTGCTATCCCTGCACAGAACATGTTATCTGTTAGAGAATTCCACATAGAATGGGCACAGTCATTCCGTGATGCTACAGGGATTTCAATAAAATGGAGAACCGAGGAGAAATTATTCTTACGATCTGCACTCTGGCTTCCCCAGCCTGTTACTCGTGTTTGAATCCCTTCGGTCATCAACTGTTGATTTGCCAGGTTTTGGGTAGGCAAGCAAATGGGTATAATATACTTATTGACAACAACTGGGTGGGACAGATGTAGTATTGCAATGTCATTATCATAGGTGTCTGAAGAGAAATTTTCATGACAGAATATCTTGTCAGCAATTATAGTTATCTCACTTTCATCTATTCGCCGTCGGTGATATTTACCTGAAAGACCAACATAAAAATTCGGAACTATTACTTCCTTGAAACTAAGTCAAGTCAATCTTTCTCCAAATAGTTAAAAAAGACATTTAATAAAGGTTGTACTTTCTCCCTGAATGTTAGAATAAGCAAACTCCAAACTATGGTAGGAATAAATAGCGATTCAATTATAATACAGATTTGCATGCTTACTCTATTGTTCTTGTTAACCCAGGAATCAAATGCAAAGGAAAAAGGAAAGAAAGGAGAAAATATGCCAATAATAGAATTGAACGGAGAAAATTAAAACAGAAGTGGGCAGACAGAAAATCATTCATTCTGTACAGCTCATTGGGTGAAGAGGATAGGAGATGCAAGAAAACATTTTACACACATTTCACTTTTTCAAACCAAAACATCAGCTACAGACTACAGGCTTCTAGTCAAGATATAAAGTATGTGAATACCAGATTTTTTTTAATTAAAAAAAACCTGCGTGGAAATGACAATAGATTTCTCTAATCTAACCCAGCATTTTCTTCGCATTGCAACCAAACAATGTCCCTGGGTAGTCTCAAGTCTCCTATTTGGGTTCCTCAACAGCTAGTGACTGACTGACTCCATAATGGCTGACTACAATACATCAGCGATTTTGTCAATCTGCCCCCTTTTATGCCATCAAAATTAATACGGATATTTGTGGTAGGAATTTCATAGTTCATAGGAATTTCATAGAGGTGGTGTCCTCTTTCATCAGTCTTTTATCTTTCACCACTGAGCTTCATTAAATAATCTCAAGTGGTAAAACTGTGAGAAAAGGAGAAAATTTCCCAGTCCATTTTATTACATTGTGTGTACAAGTAGTTCTCAACTTACAACAGTTCATTTAATGACCGTTCAAAGTTACAACTACACTGAAAAAAGTGATTTATGACCATTCTTCACTCTTACAACTGTTGCAGTATCCCCATGGTCATGTGATCAAAATTCAGACAGATGGCAACTGACTTATATTTATGACGGTTGCAGTGTCCCAGGTCATGTGATCACTTTTCCTGATCTTCTGATAAGCAAAGTCAAGAGGGAAGCCAGATTCACTTAACAACCATGTCACTCACTTAACAACTGCAGTGACTCAGTTAACAATTATAGCAAGAAAGGTCATAAAATGGGGCAACATTCACTTGACTACTATCTCACTTAGCAATGGAAATTTTGGGCTCCACTGTGGTCATAAGTCAAGGACTACCTGAAAAGTTTATGTCAGTAAATGTGCCCATCTTACTTGCTGTGTAAGCCCTAAAACTCTCAAATATTTCTTTCCTCAGATTGAAATAGTTCAACCATTTCTCTTGCCTTTTTCTGGGCTTTTCAAGATTTGCTGAGTAACACATAGGAAAACAAAACTCATATTTGTTACATGTTCCCATTGTGATGCAATGCAATCGCAATCAAAATTAACAAGTAAAAACTAGCAATAATTAGATACGTGGAAAAAATAAATTCAACATGCAGCATTATATAACCACAGGCACAGTAAAAACAACTAACAAAATGGTAAAACTAACTCTATAAATCTAATAAAATTGTAGTTTCCTTTTTAATGAAAGAATGAACTTGCCACACAGTTAACACAGCAGATCCTTCCAGACCCCAGATACCTTGTCGTGGTATATATAAAATTATCTGTGGAACTACTTTTGTTTCTGTAGAATGTGTCAACAAATTGTGGATGGAATAGTGAAGTAGGCATGGTAGTTATGCTTTTGGTTTAATTACTTTTCTTTATATACTGGACATGGCTAGTCTAGTGAAGAGAAGGACCAGGAAAGACATGATAGCAGTGTTTCAATATCTGAGGGGCTGCCACAGAGAGGAAGGGGTCAAGCTATTTTCCAAGGCAGCTGAAAGCAAGAAGAGGAATAATGGAGGGAAACTGATTAAGGAGGGATTGAACGTAGAAATAAGGAGAAATTTTCTGACAATGAAAACAATCAACTAATGGAACAGCTTGCCTTCGGACATGTGGTAGCTTCATCACTGGAGGCTTTCAAGAGGAGATTGGACTGTCATTTGTCAGAAATGATGTAGGGTCTTCTGCTTGGATGGGGGGGTTGGACTAGATGACCTATAAAGCTTCTTCCAATTCTGTTAATCTATCTATATCTGTTTTCGCATGTTCCATCAAGCTAGCCATTATAAACCTACGTTCATGATCAACAATGATCAGTTTAGACCCCTTCAACTTATAGGTAAAATTAAAAGTTTTCTAAAATTGTTGTTCCAATGTGTATCAATGGTTCATTATATTTTTATTTAAATTTCAAAAACTATTATAATTGACAGTTGAGCCCAAAATTTCTATTGCTAAGTGAGGAAGTAAAGTGAGTTGTGCTTCATTCTACATTTTACATGCAGTCATTCAGTGAATCAGGCTTTCCTCCATTGACTTTGCTTGTCAGAAGCTGGCTGGGAAGGTTACAAATGATGATCACATGATCCCAGGAAAGGGCAACGGGCATAAATACATGTAAGTTGCCAAGCACATGAATTTTGATCACACGATTATTGGGTCACTGAAATAATAATTATAAGGGTGAAAACTGGTCATAAGTGTTGTCTTTTTCAGTGTCGTATAACTTTGAATGGTCACTAAATGAATGGTTGTAAGTTGAGAACTTCCTGTAAATCCTTTGATCCTGCTCTTAGAAAAAAAATTATCCCATAAGCTTGTTTTCAACTCTTGTAAACGGATGACTTCTGTGCCACCTGTCCCTTGATTCTAATTTTTATACAATTCTTTTTATGTTCATTGTTTTTATATTTACTTTTTATATTCTGAAAGTCACCCAGAGTCACTTTATTAGTGAAATGGACATTGTATAAATTTAACAAACAGATAATAAAATCATTGACTTATGCTCCTTGAAAGTCAGATCTCAGACCCAAGGATCAAGAGGTAGCAATGTAATAGGCTATGTGCTTAGAAGCTTAGAGAGAATCAGAGGTGGTATTCAGCCAGTTCTGATAGGTTCCATAGAGCCGGTAGCGATAATTTCGAGAACCGGAAAATACCAGCTCTGATTGGCTGAACGCATAGCCACGTCCACAGAAGTTGTAGGGAAAAAATTTGAATCCCACCACTGGAGAGAATGGTCTATTTAGGAGCCTGTTGTTTCTCCCAACAGATCAAATCTGACTGATGAGACTAGGTGCCTCCAGTATTTAAGCCTCTACCTGAAAACAGGATGATGATTAATAGAGAAAATTTTGTATTCTGGGAAACCTTGACCTCATACCATTTTATCTTTGAATATGTCTACTAGTAAAATACTGCTGTTTTTAAAAAAAATTTGAATGAGACTGGAATCTCAGCTCTGATGTCAGCTGTAAACGCTTGTGCCTGGCCTTGGATTGTTATTGTCAGTTACCTTACCTCACAGGCAAGATTTAATGTTTACATTTTAATATCTTGTTAGTAAGAGTTATTTCTGGAAAGATCAATTCAGACATAGAGTCTTTTTAGAAGAATGTTATTTTAGTTTGGCTCTCAATATAACTCATGCTAACTTGCTTCTAATGATGACTGTATATATCCAGAGTTAGGAATTCAGCAATCTCTGCAAAAACATGTATTATACCAATGTTTCTTGACATCAACAACTTTAACATGGAATTTTAAGTTGCTGAGGTTGAGAAACACCACATTATTCAGGGTAAAAGACTTATTGACACATGTCATATTAAAAAAGAATACAGGCATTAGGATTTTCCTTACCAAAGGTCAGTTTGATTCTTGGTTCTTGAAACACACAATGTGCAGCTGTCAATACCCAAACAGGATGAATGAGAACGCCTCCACATTTAAATTCTCCTGCACTATTGCCCAGCATAACCTGCAATGGAAAGGAGGAAGAGACTGTTAAATCTGTTTCCTTGCCCATGTCATTCTGTATACTGCTCCGCTGGTGATTATAAATTCTGAATTTACCAAATTGTTAGGTAAAATGCAGTAGCCCTTGGATCTTTTGCTGGTCAGGCTATTGTGAATAGAAAACATTGGGACAAGTACTGTAGGAACTGTATACATTTACATTTATATTTCTTCTGATGTACTTATCTGATGTACTTCAGTTGGTATTGAAATTGTCACTTACATGCTCAGCAAACCATTGGGATATATATTATCAGTGGTGGGATTCAAAAAATTTCCCTACTGGTTCTGTGGGTGTAGCTTGGTGGCATGGCTTGGTGGGCATGGTTAGGTGGTCAGTGTTTGAGAGAAATAAAATAAAAATAAAAATATATATTTTTTTAAAAATAAAAAAAAATGGGCCCTCCCACTCGCCTGCACACTATAGCTACTTTTATTCG
>JANHFQ010001542.1:1485-12342 GCA_032468035.1 Aparallactus werneri
TGGAGAATAGATTGACTCCAACTTCTTTGTGGCAGCCCCTGAGATATTGGAACACTGCTATCATCTCACCCCTAGTCCTTCTTTTCATTAAGATTAAAGCAGCTGCATCTCTTCCCAGACTCATGGGTCTGGTTCCGAGGCTGCTTCTAGCAGATATGTGCATGCATAGCTATGAGACAGCTGGGAGAAATTTCCAGAGAAACCCCAAGAGTTGCTGATGGGTGTCATGGACAAACCTTCACATGTTCTGAAGCACTTTCTCCTCTGTGAAGTCTGAAGCCTTGGCCAACTGATAGGATTAGCAATATAACTTTGTATTTTAGATCTTCTGATATTCCGAATATCAACAGGAAGATGGAGGGCTGCACATGATCACTCCTGCCTTTTCCAGGCCTCCAGGTTTTTAAAGATAGTGCTTAGCAATCATATAACACAAAACAGCAGCAACCCAAGGACACAGGCTGTGCCGAATTCTCATATCTTTAAGGTCTTCTCCAAGTTGCTGGTGAAGCTTTATTTGTAATGTGATGCTTTAAATCAGGTGTGTCCAACCTGTGGCCATGGGCCATGTGTGGTCCTGCAGTTAGTGATGCAACCCCACAAGATAGTAAACTTTTAACATTATTATGTGATTTATGTACATTTACTATATTACAGTATATTATTATACACAGCTCAAAACAATTCCTCTTCACTCCAATGTGGCCCTGGCAAGCCAAATGTTTTGACCCCCATGCTTTAAATAGTCGGAAACATCCTATTAACTGGATTTAATTTAATCTTCTGCTTGTTAAGAAGAATCTGCAACCTTGTAAATTCTATCTTTCAGATATCTGGTAATTCCAGAAAGCGCAAGGAAAAAAATTGTGTTTCCACCAGGAATCAAGCATTGCTATAATTACAGCAGACTTTTTAAAATTTATGGAAGGTTTGAAGAGGTAAGTGCAACCCACTGCCCCCTATCCATTCTATCTTGTAGAATAATAATAAAAAAACCACCAATAGTTAGATTTTGCTTCTAATTCTCATTCTTCTGGGAATAAATGCCCTGAATTTGCTTCTTCGGGAATTTATAGCAATTTTAAAAAAATCCTTATTTTCATGCAGTGTTAATATAGCTGGGTTTTGCTTTTGTTCTACCTTTGATAGGCTGTAATCCTCTGAATTAAGGGACATTTTTCTTGAGAGAAGTCAAATCTAAGGATACTAGAATATCACTTGATAAAATTGTCTAGGAGATGGGGAGAGACCATTCCCCCCTCCGGCAAATCAGCTGCCCAGAATTGTAAAAATAAATAAAATAAAAAATAATGAAAAGAAATGTATGAGATTTTTGATGAGATTATTATGGATAGTGGATTTAAAAATAGCAGTGAAAATATTTCACTGGTGTAGATATGTAGCCATCGCCTAACACATGTTGTTGTGCCAGGTCCATTTAGTTTACCTATGAGTAAATGACAAGCAGAGTCCAGTCCCAAGTGCTGACATGAGCTGTCAAATTTGCTGATGGATGTGTTTGAAGTCCGCTTTGAAGAGAGGTGATCCAAGACTGTAAAACCCTCTAAACACGTTCTTCAAATAACCAATGGCACTTTTCTAAATTACCAATCAAAAGTATAAATAAGGGCACATACTGTGCGCACTTCAATCTGTGTTTAACAGACAAAAACTAAACAGCAGCATTTTTGTGAAAAGCCTTGTTTGTGGTTTAAGCCATCAGCTTATAAACATACTATAAATAGCTTTTTAGACCTCTGTGTGATGTTGTGGCTTTATGCTAAGGGAAAGTACATTGGATTGAGTGGCCAACCTGAGTCATTTTCAATGTCATTGCATTTCTAAAATGCAAATAACCTCAGTACTGATTTGTGGTTAACTTTTAGTCATTAAGTCCATTCTCTTGTATGAATGAGTTCTGGTCAACAAAACTGTAGGACACTATCTTTGTCCAGAATAACTGTAGCTTTTCTGCATATATTCAGTCCAAAGGAAACATCTTGTACAGGTAGTCCTTGACTTACAACCATTTGTTAATGGCCATTCAAAGTTACAAGGGCACTGATCAAACAGACTTTATGACTGTTTTCCACACTTACGACCATTGCAGCATCCCTGTGTTCATGTGATCAAAATTTAGACACTTGGCAAGTGGCTCATATTTCTGACGTTGCAATGTCCATGGCTATTTTGTGACTTTCCAACAAGTTAATGGGGAGGTCAGTTTCACTTAACAGCCATGTTACTAACTTGGCAACTGCAGTGATTCACTTAGCAACTGTGGGAAGAAACATTGTAAAATGGGGCAAAACTCACTTAGCAACTGTCTTGTTTAGCAACATAAATTTTGGGCTCAGTTGTGGTCATAGATCGAGGATTACCTGTATGACAAAAAATTTTTTCCAGATGAAGAAGAAGTAGGACAACTAGAAAGTTGCTCAGGACTGGAGAACAATTGCAACATCAAAGCCAACATCAACGTATTTTCCCCTCCTGCTATTTCAATGCAGGCTCAAGGCCACTACCACTCCAACGCCATCTTGAAAATGCAATGAAAACAGAAGCTTCTTTTCCCTGTTCACAGAAGAAAACAAATCAGGAAATTAGAGGACAGAAGCCAACCCAGCGAAAGTACAGGAACGCACACCCCTTGCCTTTAAACCTCCCCCTATCTCCATAACTGCTAAATTTATCTTTAGGAGATTGTAGGGCGACTCTGTCACTTTCCTTAATGTCAGGAGGGAATTTCAAATGGCTAGCTGTCTGTCATCCAGGGTGAGACAACTCCCCCCCCCACTCCTTTTCAAAGCCGGGATTAGTGTCACGGAAAGCTGGGAGCTTGTCGTCTTTGGCATTTGTAGATTGAGTGTTTGTTTCATGCAAATCAATCAATCTCATTGTAAGTTGCAAAGGAGGCTGAAACTTCAGACCTTTCTGCCAAGTAGCTTCACATTACGTACACTCCTCTGTTTTGCCCTGAAGTCACTATTCTGCAGTTTTGTGCAAGCTGAGATGCCAATTCCTGCACAGGTATTCACATTATCATCTAGATCTGCCCTTAGGGGAAAGGAGGGGGGAGGTCCTCGGTTTAAATGATATTCTAAAAGACGATGGGCCACTGGGAACAGTTTCAGGTTTGGGATTTTTCCTCCCTCTTGTTATTTTGTTTTAAGTGCTATCCGCGGGCAATAAGAAACAAAAGACTTTTGCGGCATTAACACTGGTGCTCTTTACAGAGCATAAACAATAATATAAAGAACATCAATAGCTTTAATCTAGCATCAAACCACAAGCATTAAGCTGTAGCAGAAAGTCAGAGTTTAGGCATAGCAATCACAAAATGGGTCCAGCTGCATTTGGTCTCTGTTTAAGCTTTCTCTCTCCAAATTCTGCTTGTTTTAAAAGTTTTTTTCTCTCTCTCTCCCAGGTTCCATGGGTCAGTTTGCATTTTTAAACTTGCTTTGTTTTGCATCATGTCCTATGAGACAGTGACTGAAGATGGAAAAAGCTACGTGGCACAATAGAAGCAAATATTATATATATATAATGAGAGACATTTGTTAAGTGAGTTTTGCCCCATTTTACGACTTTTCTTGCCACAGTAGTTAAATGAATCACTGAAATTTTTAAGTTAGTAGCATGGTTGTTAAGTGAATCTGGCTTCTCCATTGTCTCTGCTTGTCAGAAGATTGCAAAAGGGGATCATATGACCCTGGTGTTAGTGCATTTGTCATAAATATGAACCATTGGTCAAGTATCCAAATATAAGTCATGTGACCATGGAGATGCTGCAATGGTCATAAATCTGAAAAATGGTCATATGCAGGAGTAGGTTTCTACTGGTTCGGCCCAGTTTGTCTGAACCGTTTGTTAAGATAAGCTACCGGTTCAGTAAACCATTACCTAACACACACTGCGCACACATTGAGCCAAAAAATCAGCTGATCAGCTGATTTTTGGGCTTAAGGAGATGCGAATGCAGCACGCGCCAAACGTGCTATGTGCGCATCACCATAGAGCTGAAAATCGGCTGATTTAACTGAAATTTAACTGAACCGGTAGCTAAATCAGCTGGTTTTGGGGCCTAAGGTGATGTACACACATCAATTTAGGCTCAAAAATCAGCTGATTTAGCTACTGGATCAGGCGAACTGATAGCTAAATTTTAAATTTAACTAAACCGGTAGCTGGTTAGCTTATTTTCAGGCTCAAAGTGATGCGTGGACAGCACGTGTTTGGCGCATGTATGTGCTAAATCCCAGCATCAAGTGAACCAGTTGTTAAACTGGAAGAAACCCACCCCTGGTCATATGCCACTTTTTCTTGTGATGTTGTAACTTCAAACAGTTACTAAATGAACCATTGTAAATCAACGACCACCTGTATTGAACATCTCATCATGCATTACCTGTTTACAGTTGTGCAGAATTGCAGTATATAAAGAGGAAACAAATCTCCTGCTTTATGCACTCTCTCTCTCATAATCATAATAGGAGAAAAAAAAGTAATGATGCAGAATGCCCTAGAAACTAATATTTGGAGAAAAGGCTTAAGTATCTCTTTTGGTTTTACTTAGTTTCTCATTCTTCTAACATTAAGTTAATTTCAGCTGGTTTCTGCATTACATCACAATTTGTTTCCTCAAAAGTCAGCATGAAAATATGTACATTTCAGAGATTGTTTATTCCAACATTTACCATCTTGGAAGCATTTCCTCCTAGTCTACGCATTGTTGATGTAGTTTGTGCATTGTTTGGATCATTTTTACTCAGACATGCATACTAGATATGTGTTGGTACCTTGCATGTACCCCCTTGCTGATGGGATGTGAACAAAAATATAATAACTTACTTTTTTTGTTATTGCTTTTTGTTTTGTTCAAAGTTTTAGTATTTTTGCATTTTTTAATATACTGTTTCTTCCTTGGAGATTCAGTCAAACAAAAAAAGGACAAGATATAATATCGTCAGACTCTCAAAAATGGCATGTGTAATTACTTGCTTTATTGTTCTTTACCTATAAACAGAATCTTGCCAGACTATAGTAACTATTTGTATCTATAGTAACTATAGATACAGTATACCCTGGAAATAGCTAGGAAGAAGTTCCAAAGGTGCTTTTGCAAGAGGCAATTGGACTTTCTGATTTTTCTTTGAAGACGTTTTGCTTCTCATCCAGAATAAGAAGCAAAACGTCATCAAAGAAAAACCAGAAAGTCTAGTTGCCTCTTGAAAAAACACCTTTGGGACAATCATGACCTGAGAATCTCCATAGACAGCTAGGAAGGAGCCATTTTAACCCTCTTCCTGCCATCCAAACTTTCTAAACTCAGCTGCTTCCTTGTTCTCTGGAAAGCAAGCTCCTCCCTCCTGGGAATCCAGACTACATTCCACCACAGATATAAATTGAATACATAAGTAAACAAGCAAGCAAATAATCCAATTAAGTGACCATGAGGTAGGGCAAATGGTAATCCTATCTCAATCCAATCAAATGGCAAATTATGCATTGTTGGATTTTTCAAGGGTCAAACCATCTGTAGGTCGTAAAAAGCATTCATAGACATTAAATCAGACAGGAAGAAGGGAAAGGATAACTTATTTTTCTTATTTTTTTCCCATCCCTCTCCTGTCCTTCAACTCTAATGGGAAAAAGTAGGGATCTCTGTCTCTCTTTGAAGTTTTGTGAATGTAGCTTTAAAATAACCAAAGAGAGAAAATAAAGATTTGGTCAGTATGTATTGATCAGTATCCATTTTCAGCCTCCAAAGATATTTTTTAAATGATGGACTAGGAGTAGGGAAACCTGCAATAAGTTTCATCAAAACTCACTGGATAATTTTGAGCTAGTCTCTTTCAGATCAATTTATTACACAAGATTATTGTTGGGGGATTAAAGGAAGACGATTTCCATTTTGATCTCCTGGAGAAAAAGTGGGAAATAAATCAGATAAACTTTAAGAAAATTTATAGGAAAGATGGACATCAAATTCTAGGTCCTGTTTAGTTTGGTAATAGAAGGAAGAAGAAAATTCTTTTTATTTGGCATAGATTTCAAACAAATGTTACTAATTGTACCCAGTTCCTCAAATCAGCCCACAATCAACAAAAAACAGTCTGTTTTGGCCAAAAATCAAAAGTCTGCAAATTGACGCAAAATACAAATGGATGTTCAGATAGTAGATTCTCAAAATATGGTTTTGCAATAAAGAATGAAACAGTTCCTATAAACAGATAAATTTCAAACAGTGCAAGGTTCTTGTAATGACATTCAAAGCCCTACATGGCTTAGGACCAGAGTATTTATTTATTTTATTATTTATTTTATTATACTTATACCCCGCCCCTCGGGGCGGCTTACAGGGCAAACATAAAATCAACAATATACAATATACAAGTTAAAATCAAATTAAACCAATAACCCCGTATTTTAATTAAAATTTAGAATTAAAATTTAAAATTTAAAATCCAATTTAAAACCCTAAGCCAAACCGGCCACCTCAAACAGATATGTTTTAAGACTGTTCTTAAAGGCAGCATAGCTGCACTTGGTGGCAAATCGGATCAGACCGACTTTTCTTCCAGATGGATGGGTCATCATACTGTCTGTCTTCTGTGGCTGGAAACTTTGTTTTTGCTAGCCCACAGTGTGCAACAGGAACCTCGGTGTTCATGGGGTACCATGGATATCTCTGTCATTGCAGGTAGCGGTCTCCATTCCAGAAAGATAGTTCTACTCCCAGTATCCTGCAGAACGTGAACTGAAGTGTCTCACCCCTGCCCACCAGGACCAGAATGAAGGGGCTATTTCTAGCAGTTTGGTGCTTCATTGTGCCAGCCAGATGGGCAGCACCAAAGAATAGCAGTGGCAGGTACCACCTAGTTGTAAGGGATGCGGGTTTCTGGGAACACAGAGGTGGACAGGAAACTGTCTTCTAAAGGAGCCTTCAGATCTGAAAATGGGTCTGCAATCCATTTTCCATTTAGCAGAGGATTAAATGTCTTTGTACCCGCCCCACTCTTTTTGTGTATTCTAGGCCTGAGATCCTCCATGATTCTATGGATCAACCCATCCTGAATCCCCTGCACCCAAGCCAAGTTCCTCTAAAGTAAGTACATGTCATCCAACAGGTATGTCTTTCCCAAAATTCAGCCCTTTTGCTACGTGTGACAGGCTGAGATCCAAGAGGGCCAAAATTTGGAAGAAGGTTGGCTGATTGTCTTTCTGTTCCTTTCCCTTTCCATCCCAGGACATTCCCTTTCCATTTTATCTCTAAAATAACAGGGAAAAATTCCATCTCCACATTCAAGTAATTTGTGTATTACAGCTGAATTTGGGGACCTTTTAGATCTGGTATGCCTTCCTTGGCCTACCAACATGTTAATATTCATAATCAGGCATATACTAGCTGGATTTAAACTACTTACTAGCCTAAGCTAAAATGGGAGCTTGGGAACTTATAGTTTAGCAAGTTGTAGGGCCCCAATTATTATCTCAGGTATTAGGTAGGAAGACATAATTTATTTATTTGAGCATAGCATGGGGTATGAACACAGCAACAGCATTTTGTTCCTTCAGATTTAGGATTTAGTACATTGGCTGAACTCGGGGATTATAAACTTATCTGAACGTTTGAAGAGTGTCCTCTCTGCACCATTGAGACTGGGCAGGTGTCCAAGAAAAAGGATTGGAGGCCCTAATAACTTTGACTGCCCATCTTCCCACACACTGATTCTGAGACCTGTAGTATTCTCTCTTGCAATTGTTGTTATCTTGTCCTGCAAGTCGGTCAATGTTTCTGTGCTGTGGTTTGTTCCATCATGACAACATAATAGATGCTGACTTGTTCTTTTCTAGGATGCTCCAAGACTACCTGGAGAACATTGGGCAGTTGAATGGGGGTGCTGCTACCATGACAAGGGAACAGGGTAAGTAAGAATTTTACTTCGTAATGCATGGTGAGAGGGCAACTGATAGCTCCTCGCTCTAGGAAACGAGAATAGTTTTAAGCCCACATTTAAAAATACGAAGTCTAATGCTAGCAATGCAAAAGTTCCCTTTTGAAGTTGGAAAATATTTTCCAACAAACAAATATACAGGATTATCTGAAAAAACAACACGTAACAAAAACAACGTAAGTTTTGAGTCCACCACAGCTAATTTTATAGATTGAGAGAAACATCGTCAGAGCAAATAAAGAAAGCAAAACAAATTATATAAGCTGTCTGGATATCTTTCACCAAAGAGAAAACATCTTTTGAAATCAGACGGCTCGGCTGTAGAGAAGGTGCAGCTTCTCTTATCAATTTGTCTCCTTCAAATTATTCTGCTGGAAGGCAGAGCCTTTTTTTGAGTCAGTAGTTATTTTTCCATCTTCTTTGAAGTTAACCCCTCAAGTTTCATTAAAATGCAAAGGATAATCAATCACCATTTACTTCTTAAAATTACCTTTTTGATCACAAGCCTGGGCCCTGACAGACAATTAAAAGGTGGTTTTTTATGCAATAGTTTGAGATGTTATCTGATTCAACGTGGCCATCTCATATACCGGGTATTTTGATTTCACTTTTTAATCTTGTGGTCAGTCTGAACCCACTCATGCAAAGTCTATTATTATGTAGCAAAACTGGAGCCTAACATAAACCCCCAGCTTGCCCCATACAGTTAGATGGCTGAGGTGGTGCTGGATGGTTTCCCTCTCCTCTGTTCTCCTCAAGAAAGAAGCAAAACAAACCAGTTTTGTTTTTTGGGTCTCCTTTACAAGATTTGCAGAGTATTGGAAACAGTTCAGGGTTTTTAGAGGTCTCTTTCCTATGTTTGTTCTCCCAAATAGAACCAGAATACTTTAAATACTTTAAAAGAGCCTAGTCTTTGGAAATGTATCAGTGGCTAATAAATGTTAGACATGAAGCAAATTATGCTAGGCACAGATATTCTATGGCAGAGAGTGTTCAGGATCACTGGAATTCAGCAAACCCAGTGCAGAAGTACATAGTTTCCTCTTCAGCAATCAGAGATGTTCCATTAATGCTAAATTTGGAAATCGATGTTAGTGATGTTTACAGCCTGCTTTGCTCTTGTTATGCTAATTAAGCAGACAGACAGGCATGGAATATTTCCAGGCAAAAATTCCCACTCATAAACCAGCAAGCCCAACTTTGCTTCGCATCAGAAAGTGCTTTTAAATCTCATAGCTGGAGTATAAGAACCTAAAAATGTAGTGAACATACGGTAATTTTTATTTTTTTTAAACGCCCTAGCAGATATCAACAGGAAATGAGCCAAGCCTGGACCAGCAAGTGTCACAGCAGTCATTGGATACCAGGCAATTGGTTTTTAGGATCCAGAGACAATAAGGACACCAGTAAATAAAGGGATTTTAAGCTTCATTACTTCAAGCAAACAGATTTAAAGGCATAATATAAAAAGCATACATACCAAGAAAGATGAAACCCAGATCTCTTACAAACTGAACGAGATGGGCAGCAAATACATTTGATATTTTTTAAAAAAACTACCAGGGGCTCCTTAATAACAACAGCAGAGATATCATGAGGGCTGCCAGTTTCCACGGTACCCAATGCTAGATTCTGGAAGCTCCCAATGAATAACAGCAATCCCAGGGTTTTTATTAGTACCTGGCATCATGATTTCATGGCCCTGCTGTGATCATGAAACTGCCAGACCTGACCTTGGTTGGGTGGTACATGACTGGGACGGGAACTGAAATTCTGAGATTTTCACAGGTTTGCAGCTATGTGAAGATTCTCTTTGTTTCAGCAAGCAAGAGTGAAAAGCAACCAGCTTAGCTCAGAACGAGCTCTAAACCTCTAGATTTTTCTTAATATGAAGGAGAAATCAATCAAAACATGTTGCTAAACTCCTCACAGTAAGAATGGTCTTCAAACTACTCAAGAGTATCTGGGGTTGCGCTGTAGGAGAGGAAACTGTAGATTCCTTAGCCACTCCGCCTTCCAGTGATCAAGAAAATTGGGGTTTGGTGGGAATATTGTTTAGGAAAAAACTTCAGCATTCATAGAATCATTGAGTTGGAAGTGTTTCTGAGGTCCTAGAATCAAAATCCCTTGCTCCATGCAGGAATCCAAATGAAAGCATTCTTAACAGATAACTGTCCAATCTCATAGAAGAATCCCCTCACATCTCTATTGAATTGGATCCACTGTCAAAAGCTCTTATTACAGTATTAAGAAGCTCTTGCTGACATTCATTGCGAGTCTGCTGTAATGGGCTGTGAGAATATCCTTGAGGACCAGGGGGAAGAGCCACAACCAAGACAACCCACAGATAAAAGAATCTGAGTCCAAAGAAGAAATGTACCGTATATACTTGAGTATAAGCTGACTCGAGTATAAGCCAAGGTAGCTAATTTTATGTCCGAAAACTGGATAAAGTTGTTGGCTTGAGTATAACTGAGCATCAATTTAAGCCCCAAAATCAGCTGATTTAACTACCAGTTCGGGTGAACTGGTAGCTAAATTTAGCAGAACCAGTAGCTAAATCAGCTGATTTTGGGGCCTAAGGTGATGCACACGAAGCACATGCATCAATTTAGGCTCGAAAATCAGCTGAATTGAGTATAAGCCGAGGGTGAGTTTTTTAGCACATTTTGGGTACTGAAAAACTCAGCTTATACTCAAGTATATACGGTAATCTTGAAAACATCTCAGAATTTACCCTTCTTCGTTCTCTTATAAATAATGGCAGGGTGGGAGGAGCACTTTCAGGCTTGCAAGGTTGTGTTACAGGTAGTCCTTGACTTACGACCACAACTGGAACCAGAATTTCCATTCCTAAGTAAGGCTGTTGTTGAGTTGTGCCTGATTTTACAACCTTTTT
>JANHFQ010001543.1:36510-47065 GCA_032468035.1 Aparallactus werneri
TTATGATACGAAGATTTTAAGATACGAAGGCCGCCGCGGAACGGATTAAATTCGTATCTTGAGGTATCACTGTAATTAGCTATGACTTATATGATTTATACTTATAGCCAATTTGGTACAGTAGTTAAGATGCTGGGCTAAAAACTGGGAGACTGTGAATTCAAGTCCCGCCTTAGGCATGGAAGTGACTTACTCTCAGCCCAATTCACCTCACAGGGTTGTTGTTGTAGGGGAAAAAGGAGGAAGAAGGAGTATTATATACGTTCGCCACCTTGAGCTACTAATAAAGTAATAAAGGTGGGATACAAATCAAATATATAAATACTATGGTATTAGAAGAGAGGGTAAATGGACTGGTCATCTTTTGCCACAGGTTTTTTATAAGCAAAACCTATTCATCAGTTTTAGAGCTTCTGATAGAAGAAGCAGTTTCTGTTGAAAGCTTGAGAGGTGGGTAATTTCCTTTTTTCTTGTGACTATGTAGTCTCAAAAATAAAATTAGAAAATATAAACTTGATGTAGGTAGGAGATTCGTGGAAGTGGAACAATTGTTGCAAGAGAAAGAATGGTTATTCATTGGACTCTATCTTGTCTTCTTTTCCTATAACAGTACTACTCTTAGTGTTCTTTTTAATAAATATATTGCATAACCCTAAGACTGAATATGAACAAAATCCACCTAATCTATCAAAGTGTCCAGGGCTTTCTACTTACAGTAAGTAAGACATTTATTTGGTTGAATACTGAATTTGGTAACACAAAACTAAACATCTGATAGGATATTTTAAATTTGTCAGATCAAATGTGCATTTGTAAATAAAAATTTACAATTAAAACTGAATGGCTGATTAACCTCCTAGTTTGTGTTTGTAAACACAAACACCCACAAACTATTTCCTGGGAATCTTGAATTTCAGATAGAATTTGGAAATAAAACTTTTTTAAAAAGTAAAGACAGATATTTCCCTTTTTAAAATATAAATTAATAGTTCCAGTCTCCACTCAATATGCTAGCCAGAAGCAATATTTAATTTTGAACTCATACAGAGAAAACATTTGCTAATTGTAAACTTCTGTAATCATAGCAACTGTATCTTTAAAACTGAACAAATTATGAGTATGTTCACATTTTAGTTTCTACATCAAGGGAATAATTCTTGAGCTATATATGTTTTAATGCCCACATTACTAGGTGTAACCTTATTTCTCCAGCCAAGGCTTCAGGCTTCCATGGTAACAAGACTGAAACTAACACACCCTTCCCAAATTTAGAAATGGTTATGTGCAGGATTTTCCATTCCAATGGGTCACTAGCTGAAAATTAAATATCATTTAGCTAAAGTAGCAACCAAAGAAACAGCATATAAAAGAATTAACATACTTCTTCTTCTTCAAAACCAGTAAGATCCCATTTGTAATTCAGACGCATCTGTTTTCTCTTCCAGTGTTCCATAAAGGTAGCAGCTGCATAGTTGGAAGAAAAGAAAAAAGGAAGAAGGAAATTATCTCTATCCATCATTTAGTTGTTGCTACTGATCTTAATCTGCACTATTTTCCATTCTGTGAAAATATAAACCCCAAAGTGAAATTGCTTATAACTCTGCCAATTTTAAGGCAATGCAAAATATTAATAATTGATTTGAATCAGTTATTAGAAATTTTAAAAATGATCCAGGCATCAGATTTTTGCACATCTACAAATGTACGGTTAAAAAAAAAGGAAAGAAAACCACTGCAGGCAATTCTACAAGAGCTGGTTATAGCTTATTTGGCTTTAATATAAGAGCAGAAATAAATGACAGAATGAAAAATCAATAATTAAAGTGCTCTCTGTTTTGTTTAAAGATTAAAATGCAATTTTGGAACAAAAGAAGTCCATTTGGATTGAGATCCTGACACTGAGGAAATTGATTTTTTTATTCATTCCTTTTATAATTTGCCCTTCAAAAATCCTTAAGATGGCCTACAAAAAATTAAAACCACAAACAAAACAAAATAAGATAAAAATCTATATCCCAGTATAAAACCATAAAACAAACATAATACAAAAACAAACAAAAAATGGACACTGAAATAAAAACTAGAGGAAAATAAAATTGGCTTGTTTTACTTGAAATATCAATACAGTAGTGTTACCACAGTTTCTCTGGGGAGGACATTCCAAAAAGGGCCTTATATAGGAGACATTTTGTACTGTATTGCTTTTTCAATTGGGACTTTTCTCAGAAAGTCTTCTTCTGAAGAATAAAACTTTGGAAAGGAGAGTTATGTCTACCCAACAAATTTCCATTAGATCTGAATCAGTCACTACCAAATGCTTTTGACTTAAAGAAACATGATTGATCGTTCCTCAGAGGTCTGGTCTTCCTCTACTTTAACTTTTTGGTTAAATACTCAAGGAAAGCATGGCTTTGATTTGTCCATAATTTCCTGATGTGTTTACTGGCTTGCAACTGTTCTATATCTATAATGAGGAATTACAGTAGGAGACAACCTTTCCAAAATCATCAACCAACAAATTAGCTAATGATAAAAAATACAAAGTGAATATCAGAGTTTGGACTAAAAGTGAGAGGCTCAAGTGAACCTCCTGCTCACTTGGAACATCCCCACTTCCCTCAGCTTCCTTGAAAAAGCTACTTATAATTTATTTCCTTGGGTAAAAATCCCCTTTGGGACTGAGCAGTTGAGATGCTGTGAATCAGAAGTGCAATATTATTTTGGGGCCTTAGGGTATTTATACCTGAAACTCTTCTCCACCTCTTACTAGGAGATCTGCTTGAGCAAACTTATTTTAAATCCTTGCACTTTTAGTTCAGTTAGGTCTATTAGCTACAGGGCAATATATATACGGTACATGAGGAGTTGAAGCTGGTAACTAAAATGGGATCCAAAAAGCAGTTACGTTTTAATTTTCAGCAGGAAAACTATAATAAAACAGGAAATGGTGACAAGTTACAATAGATGCAGCTTGTTTAAAAACAGTATACTCATTATTATTGTTGTTGTTATTGTTATTATTAAAATTTATAGGCCACCCAACTCCCGTAGGACTCTGGGCAGCTTACAACAATAAAACAATATATAAAATACAAGTATACAATTAAAATCTAACAGTCAATAAGCATTAAAACCCTCCCCTTGGGTGGGATCATTGGCCCCAAGCCTGCTGGCATAGCCATGTTTTGGTGGCTCGGCAGAAGGCCCATAGGTCAGAGATGATCCAAATCTCTGGGGGTAGCTGGTTCCAGAGGGCTGGTGCCACCACTGAGAAGGCTCTTCTCCACAGGCCCGCCAGCCAACACTGTTTAGCTGATGGGACCTGTAGGAGGCCAAACCTGTGGGCTCTAACGGGACGCTGGGAGGCATATGGTGGTAGTAGGTAGACTCGAAAATAACCCTGAGCCATGACGGGCTTTAAATGGTAATTGGTATTGCCCACGTGGCTGCATTCTGGACAAGTTGCAGCTTCCAAATGTTTTTCAAGGGCAGCCCCATATAGAATGTCTTTGGGACACGGATGTGAATAATGGGAATAAACCCACGCTATACAGTAAATAAATGTGAAATAAAAAATAAGCATGCAGAGAAAAACTAACCAACTCCATGAGAGTAAATCTGAAGAAACTATGAATAGATATGATCAACACACTGTACTTTGATTTTCAACAAACCAACAGAGACTTGGAAAATGAGAGGAATCAGACAAGGTCTCCATGTATCTTAACTGTGTGGCAACTTCATGTATCTTAATGGGAGTTTGCTATTTGGTTTTTTTAGTATGAATAACCAGGCTGGGTGGGCGTAGCTAGGTCATGTGACTCAGTGGGCATGGCCAATTGAACAGTCATTTAAACAATTCACACAAATTAAACTTAAATTTGTTTTGCTCCTGAGAGTGTAGTATTTCCTTTTGTTTGCATGTTGCTTTTTGAGTTGACTTCTTTTTACAAGATCATTTTTTCCCCAGTTGTTTAGGAGTCTAGTAGTCCTATTCAGGAAACTCTTCTCAGCCCCAAGGACAGTGATGGTGAACCTTTTTGGCACCGAGTGCCAAAAATGGGAGTGAGCGAGTGTGAGCGTTATCCTGCATGCCAGAAACCCAAAGAGCACATGATCTTCCAGTTTCTGGTACGTATCCGGTTAGCCATCCGGTCTTATGCATATGCATGGAAGACCAGCTGCGTATGCACCAGCTCTGCTGGCGAAGAGAGGAAGTCGGGCAGGGGAATGCCACCTCCCTTCGCTGGAAAGCCAGAGCCCCTTCCCGGCCTCAGAGGGAAGGGTGTCAGCTTTCCTGAGGCTTGGGTTGAGGTGCTAGCAGCCCAACACTGAGAACACCTGTGAGGAGCATGCCTGGCTGGTGTGTGCATGCTGGCACCTGGGTTTTCCTTGGCTGCATGCGTATCGGCCAGCTAGTCTTCGTGCACGCATGCACATCAAAAACCAAAAGAGACTAGCTGGCCAGCATGCTGGAACCCAGAAGAGAAATGGGTGACAGATCTGCGTGCCAGCCAACATGGCTCCGTGTGCCACTTTGGGCACCCGTGCCATAGGTTCGCCATCCCTGCCCAAGGAGCTTACAAACAAGCCTCTCTGTCTCTGTCTCTTTCTCTCTCTCTGTCTCTCTGTCTCTCTCTCTTTCTCTTTCTATCTCTCTCTCTCCCTCTGAGTCTCTTTCTCTCTCTCTATCTTCTGGAGGCGGAGAGGTGAAAAACGGGCTGTTTTTGGCCTCCTGGGGCATCTGGCACCCCATTTTTCATGATCCCACTTCCAGAACCTCTCTGACAGTTTATTTGTATTTGTATTTTGCTTTTGACGGGCTTCACATCATGTATGAAGCCAAGCAATCATGATAAACACTAAACACAGAGTACAGAGATGCCTTTATGTGTACCAGTTGTTCAAAATAAGCTTAGAACAATTAGCTCTCTGATTACACAAAACTTGTGCCTGCATTTTCCTTGGACAATGCCCAGATGCCTTGGCTCACAATTTGTTCCGGAAAAACGAGCCAAATGAAAAGTTTGCGAGCCTGTTAGGAATGTTTTGGAAATGTATTTAAAGGAGGGAAAAAGAAATGGGAAGAATATGATCTACATATTAAAAAACAGATCTCTTCAGGAGCAAATTCTAGGTACAAAGCAAACTGCCTTCAAATGAGTTAATTCTTTCTCCCAGTTCACTGATGTTTTTAACATAATAATAGCTGAATCATTTTATCCAAAATTGAACATGAAATTTCAGCAGTAAATCTGGTGCTCTATTTTCATTTTCTACAAGTTGCTCATAGCTGTCATCACCATTTTCCTTCTATTCTGCATTCTTTTTTTGTATGTGTCCATGCACACACAAACACACTCTTCCAGTTTTTGGGACCAAGCCCTGCACGTTATTCTGTTGTCAGCCAGACTGATATGGGGCTATGAGATTCTAGTCTCTGCTCTTGACCATTGGATTTCTGTGAAGTCATTTCCTGACTTCTGTGTCGGGCTCATAAATTTGTAAACTTTTTTCCACGATCAAAAGGCAACAGATGTATAATTGGCTATTATTACCTTGTGAATATTTATCAGTAATCAGTAGGGTCTTTATAGCCACAATGGCTTTATGACATAATAAACCACTATATATAATGAGGGTAAATTGGCATGAGTCAGACTGTATCAGTACTATCTATATGATGAATAGTAGTGGCTTTCCAAGGCTTCAGTAGCTTTTTCTGAATTCTATTTGGACACAATGGAACTTATATCTATGTTGCAGAAACATCCTTTTGCATACCTGTGACTAATAACATATGTAAATACATAAAAGAAGAAACCATGAATGTCACAGGAAGGCTGCCTCACATGCAATGATGCTTTTCTTAGGAAAGACATGTGCAAGTAATATGTGAAAATCACTTGTGTAGAAATTGTAGCACACTTTATAGAAAATATTTCTTGCTTCATTTTTAGAAATTCAGCTTTAATATACCGTATTTGGGAATGATGCTTTGTACAACGATTTCATGCATTAGAATAGATTCTGATCCTGACAATCAGCTTAGTGCAAATTTGAAGACATGTTTTCCTGTCATGAGCTTTGCAGGAGCCGATATGAGTCACTGCTGAAATTCTTTGCAGTGGATTCCCTCTTCTGAAATTATAGCTTACTTCTTTGGCCTAACTTTATACCACAATTCCTGAGGCAAGGAAAATTGTAGAGAGCTGCATTAATGTTGGTTTTGTGCATAGGGTAAAACAGAAGCGTGTCCAATTTCCCCCCTAAGAGTTATATACAAGTTTTACAAAATATCATACCCAAAGTAGGCCTGAATGACACATCTGATTTTGAGGTGCCTACATCTGCAGGCCATTATCTTACAAGGTCTTTTTCTGAAGGATGAATATTTATGAAATACAGTAATCGGGTGAAGAATCTAAAGAGAAATCTCTCTCTTTCCCTCCCTCTCTGTTCTAATTTATCTTGGAAACAAATAAGGGGTGATATTGAATAAGCGTCTCTCCTCAGAAAAGGGAGGGCAATAATTTCCAGTAATCTCCTCTGAAGACCTTATATGATTTCCTGTGACTGATACTTTCCAGCAATAGAAAAACATGATTTGTGTCCACTCACAGTTTTAACATGATCTTAGTATTTGTCAAAGGATAAGAGAAAACTTTGTCACACAATAGGAAGAACAGGAGAGTATGTGAAGAAAGATTTTCCTCCTGTACTAGTTTTTGGTGAGGAGGATCACAAGAAATATTAGTTATATACAATGAATAATTAGCTAGGTTCAGTGTATATATAGCTACTGGTAAACAAGATCAGAAAAAATAGTTGTTTTACAGGGTTTGTGCTGGATGGCTACCTTCTGGTATCTGATCATTCGCACTCATATCTCCCTCTTCTGGCCCGTAGGAATTAAATTCAGTCACTCTGCACTGTGCCTCAGTAAAAAAAGTTGAGAAAGATTTGGGGAGCAAAAATTAAAGTAAAAAAAAAAGGTTTAGCCCAAAACTGAGTTGAAAATAAGTCAGAAATGGATCCCTAAGACTATCTGGAAATAATCAGTTCCTTCTGGTTTAAGCATCTTGCCCCAGATGAGAGACTACATTTAACTACAACTGATATTAGATGAAATATTAAACTTTGAATCTAGAGATCATGGACAAATATACTACAAGTCAAAACTCATAAATAATTCTATGAAAGTATTCTGCGGAACTACATTAAATGTGTCCCTCAGAGTTTTATCTCTTCTTCCTCCAATTTGGCACCTTCCAGACATGTTGATATGGCCAATACTCAATCTCAACACATAGCTGGAGAGTTCCATGTTATGGTGTAGTATTGTCTAGTTAGTAGAACTGCTAAGGAAAGCAATCAGATCAATATGAAAAGCACAAAATCAGAAAATACTGCAGAACCTTCCCGCTCCTACTCCCTAATAACTGGTAAGGTTATGTTCCTTCGCACATACGTGCTAGTTTTTCCTGATTCTAGGGGGCTGTGCTCATCTCTGTTTCAAAGCCAAAGAGCCAGCGCTGTCCAAAGATGTCTCCGTGGTCATGTGACCGGCATGACAAAATGCCGAAGGTGCACGGAACGCTGTTACCTTCCCACCAAAGGTGCTCCCTATTTTTCTACTTGCATTTTTATGTGCTTTTGAACTGCTAGATTGGCAGAAGCTGGGACAAGTAACAGGAGCTCACTCAGTTACGCAGCGCTCAGGATTTGAACTGCCAAACTGCTGACCTTTCTGATAGACAAGCTCAGCGTCTTAGCCACTGAGCCACCGCATCCCTGGTATGCAGAACCATATGATTTAATGCTGGAAATAATAAACAACCATCATGATGGTTGTAGCCAATGACAGAGTTGGAATGTACCTTTACTATATACAAACATCCACATCCCATAACCTCTTATATCTAAGTCATATGCAAGTATCCACCACTGAAAAAATAGGATGTTTTACCAGAATTAAGGTGTCCCAAATTCATAAGTGAAGAAAACTTTTAATTTTTAAAACTGTTATTTCTCACAGATCATTTTGCATGATTTTCTATTGATACGGCATCTCAATATGTGAATGAGATTATGTACCGTAGGTTCTTCACAAACAGGAGATGCCTTCAAAACTGAAAGGGCACCTTGAGTGATAGTATCTTACTGTTAATGGACTTAAGTAAGTTTAACTATGATTCAGTGTTGTAGTCTTCTGATCAGATCAAGACCAAGTCTGCAAACAGATATTGTTGACATACTATACAATCCCTAAGCAGTTTGTGCCAAGTGCTTTGCTTTGTATTCATCCAAGCAACTTTCTGAATTTTAACTTTCAATTCAGAACATAAATGTAAATGTGACAGTTTTATAACAGAAGGACCAAAAAGGGACAGTACAGATAATTAAACGTTGATGACACATTGTCCTACTTGTTCTCCATGTAAGAAAAGTTAAACTCAAAGTCAAATGAAAACTTCAAGCATATTCCAAAATGATATAAGCATTCTTACCCCAGAGAGCCATGAAGACTGAGAAGAAGACAGTGGCTGGATTATCAAAAAGATGGCTAGCCCGAGCAGTGGCACAAGCAGAGCTCAATTTCCAATAGCTACATGTTCTGTCACATAAGGGGCACATGGTGATGTTGTTTCTCTGGTCACACATCTCCATGCTGAGGGAAAGCAAGCAGTAAATGAAAGGTGAACATATCCTTCCCTTTGCTTTCTACTGAAACCCTGAGTTGCGAAATACATACACTGAATATGACTTGAATCTAAGCATATTTATCCAATCTTAATTCTTTTCCTCATTTCAGATGCATTATATTACAGCCTCAGTTGCATGGCATGCACATTATAAATGTAAGTTCATATTTAAAAGGACAGCAGCCAAATGGCATCATGTATTCCTGACAACTGGAAAAAGCAGATTAAACAATTGGGCTTATTACTTTGGGACATTCTTCTGCACGTAACACTTGGGCCTTCTGTGTACTTTTATACTAGTATAATCACTTGGGCTATGTTTTTTATACTCTATTACTTTATGAGACTGCAGTAGTGCAGTGCACTAAGACTATCTACTCAGATCTTCTGAAATATAACCAGTCTTCTAATCACAGAAATATAGTGGTCTAATACTGTTTCAAAGGATCGCGATCCATTTTTAAACTATGACAGAGTGATTTGAAGCAGGCTGCAGAATCATGCATTCCTGGATTCTCCTTGATCTTTCTCTTCTCTTTCCTTTCCAGCATAAATTATTACTATATTTGTATTATTCATGTTTAGTGCTAGCTGGTGTTAGTTTTCATCCAGAATTCCTCCCTATTTGAGCATCATGTCTGAACAAGGTAAACTGTCTGAAATAGGGTTGAACCATGCACATGATCTATCTCATGATCTATCTCATCAGCAAACTAAACTTCAAGGTTTGTAACAAGTTTTAGTCAATATGAATAAAATGTAAGTAAAACTGTCATTTATCCAGACAAATCTGAATGGTAAGCCTTTGTTTATCCATCCATTAATTGATGTTTTCACCAGGAGATCATTTCCAATTACAACATTTTTTTATTTAATGAATTTATATATCACTTTCCTTATCAAATGGTACTTATCTGATCATGATTAACATTAAAAAAAATCCTAGCAGGGTCAAATCTGGTTAATACGAGATAGAACGTGTCCATTAATCATTAGGAATAAATCTTGTCTCAAAGGGAATCTTTAATTAAACATATTTCAGAGTTGTGTAATTCTATTTTAATGAATTTAACTTCTTGTGACATTGAATACAGGCCTCAGACTGAAATTTTAGTTGATGACACATTTTGTACAGGACTGAACACATTAATGTATTTTCTCCAAATCTATCTGATTATTACATTAATATATTATTATTTTAGACATTTTTATGGCTCTGCATGTATTTTATACTTTATGGCTGTGTTAACATTTTTGGCTACAATGTTTTAGATAGTTATGCAAATAAGGTGGGAGTTGTTTTGGGGTGGGATGGGGGGACCTTGAAGACAGTTTTTAAATTTATGTTATGTCATGGTTTTAAACATATGCCACGGTTTCCATGTGTCACAGTGACCAGGAATTGTATCACCACATTTCAACATTAGCAGTCATAGGAGATTTGGGGGGCTGCAAAGACTGGCTCAATGACCATAGGTTGCCATTCTTCTTTTAGGACAATTCATATAAGGAGTTTCACAAAATTCAAAGGGTGTAAGAGCAGAACATCACAGAGCAACCCCCACTTATATTGTTCTGAGCTTTGGGGATAAGTAGATTGTTGTTGTTGTTAGCTGCGAAGTCGTGTTCGACTCATCGCGACCCCATGGACAACGTTCCTCCAAGTAGATTGTAGGAGTCAGTAAAATTAAATAATTTAAAATAATGTATTCCTGCATTGTGTTTATTGGAAAAGATACAGAGTTTCTTTTTTCTCCTTCACATATATTTCAACAATTCTGGAATGCAAGCACTTCATCCACTTCTTTTTTTAATCTATTGTATATTAAACACAAACAAAAATCTTAAGC
>JANHFQ010001543.1:119476-133698 GCA_032468035.1 Aparallactus werneri
GATGGAGTCACTGAAGCAGTCGGTGCAAGCTTAAATGGACTCCGGGGGATGGTAGAGGACAGGAGGGCCTGGAGGAATGTTGTCCATGGGGTTGTGATGGGTCGGACATGACTTCGCAACTAACAACAACATCATTATTTGAAAAATCCTTATTTGGGAACTGGTAAGTTATATTCTCTTTTTCTAACTTAGTTATTGAATTTTCTTCATTGTATAAACTTGTATGTTGAAAATACCAAAAATACAAATATTCTGAAAGACAAGTATTCTAACAGAAGTACAATATGTCATATTGGTCTTTTCTCTCTCTCTTTTTATCTTCACACATCAATAGTGGAAATGACCAGCTCATAGTCATCCAGGAATGGATTTAAACCTAGATTTCTAGAATCATCATTCAACATATTGATGTAAACTTATTACTTGGATTAAAGTATTGCTTGCATTGATTGGTCCCAGCCCCTTCCCTTACCCACTATATATAAAATGATTTATACAAATGGGTGCTAAAAAAGAAAAATGATAAGCAACATAGCAATGAAATATTATTTAGGAGCCACCCTAAAGAGAATTTTTGGAGGTCATCCTAAAATATTCAGAGGGCTGTCCTTTTTTAGAGTGTCCTGGAAGCTCTTTCTGTGGGTGAGGCACAGGTAACTAGTAATCAGCTCTGGTTATCTGTGGTTTAGATAGAGTTATAAATGAGGACTGTGTCTTGGTCAAATCCACACCCATTTAAAAAAAATCTCCATAGGAGTAACAAAGAAAATACAGTGACTCAAGTACTATTTCTGACTCATAGTTGTTCAGAAGCCCTCCTTAATTCCACTGAAAATAATTCCTTTATGATTACCCTAAGAAGCTACATGCCTGCCTGCCAAGTAGGTGGAAATAATCTTATCATTTTGTAATCTTATCCTTTACTAATATCTTCAAAGGTGAACAGCTCATAATGTAAAATGTATGAGAGAAACAGAGAGGTACAATCTAATTGCAAAACCAAGTGGGAACATGCAAACTGTTCCCTACGCAAACTGTTCCATGCATGGAGCAGCCGTGATCCTTGCCTAGACTGAACTACGTCTGATATAGCCTCAAATCCAATACAGGAGCATTTGTCATGGATCTGAAATGTGTGTTCCATCCAGAAGCATTGAATACGGAATGCAGGAAAAAAAATCCCAAAGCCTTCGCTGGTGGTAGTGTTGGTACATGGAGGGAGCTAAAGAGGTGGTTTTTGTTGTTGTAAGTTGCAAAGTCATGTCTGCGACTCCATGGACAACATTCCTCCAGGCCTTCCTGTCCTCAACCATCCCCCGGAGTCCATTTAAGCTCACGCTGACTGCTTCAGTGACTCCATCCAGGCACCTCATTCTCTGTTGCCCCCTTCTTCTTTTGCCCTCTTTTGCCCACAAAGAGGTGTTAGGGAAAGGAAATTATTGCAAAGAAAGTCCAGTTGCCTTTTGAAAAAAGCATCTCTGAGAGAAACATGACCTGGATGTTTGAGAATCTCCATGGACCTTCTGTGGTCAGTCTTGTCTGTGTCGTTGTCAAAATGATCAACTGGACTTTTCCTTTTTGAAGAACACTTATAATTTCAACCCTCAAGATTCATAATTGCTTGTTTATCTCTTTATAGCCTGGCTGTGGTATGGGTTCAAGTCAGGTTATATTATCCTCCAAAGGCTAACTTCGCTGTCTTGTCAGCAGTTTGAACTTTTTAAACTTTTCTTTCTAGAACCTAATCTGGTAAATCCCCAACTTCCCTTGACATGTCTGATATCTAAATATAGCAGTTGAGATGCTTCCACTCGCAATGTGCGAGGTCCCCTTCTGGCTGTTAGAATTAAAATAACACTAAGAGAGACCCATTTTAAAAAGCTACAAGGGTCTTCTGGTATGATCTCAGCTGTACTAGGTCTATGTCTTTCTTTTTTTCCTCCCCACCGCACTGATATAATAATAATAATAATAATAATAATAATAATAATAATAATACTACTTAGACTTATATACCGCTTCACAGTGCTTTCAAGCACTCTCTAAGAGGTTAACAGAGTCAGTATATTATCCCCAACAATCTGGGTCCTCATTTTACCGACATCGGAAAGATGGAAGGCTGAGTCAACCTTGATGTACACCATAGTCGTGACCATAGTGGTGAAACATCATTTGACCTAGCAGAACAAATTTATATAGGTATTTTGTAAGATGATACAGAATATGTACAGTATTTCAGGAAAGTATTTCAGCTGAGAAACAGCTATTAGTGTTTTATTGATTTACAGGCATAATAAATATTTAATGCCTATATTCTTTTGTCTTCTCTCTTCAATAGTTCCTTTGAGTTGTAAGAACCTTTTAATATATGAATATTCAGCAAATACATGTACATTAGTTTGGCCTTAAGAACACAAGACAAAACACCATTACAACAATATGTCCAATGTTGTATCCAATTTGCATTAAAAATCCCAAAGAAATGTAATTGATGATCAAAAGTTATGTTTTTCATAAGTAAATGCGCCTAACAATTGTGAGAAGATTTGTAGAAGGCTGCTATAAAAAAAGATCACGGTTCAATATCTGAAAGACTGTATTGGCCATAGGTTGGTAGCCTACAGTACAAGCTGGCATGGCCTTCACAGGCCTCTAATATGATGAATTCAGCTGCCTGAGCTGTTTACCAAAACCCTTTATTAGTAAATTTTACTGCCATTTAAATAAAGATACTTGCTAGGATTTAATAACATGACCAAGTAGGAATAGGAATAGGTTCTTTTATTAGAAATTCATCAAGTTGCATTCACATTATTTAATATATTTCATATTGCCTTTCCTAGCACATTGCTTCCAAAATTCATTGTGTAGGAGTCAGAGTAAATTGGTCATAATTAAGTAATGGACTTTGAGGTAGTCATTAAAATTCATTCTCATTGATTTTGATGGCATTTCTGACAAGTCAGAAATGGATAATTGCTGTAACATAAACTTTTTTTAAAATGCAGCATTAAGAGAAAATAGCAGAACTAAGCAACAATAATATCTCAAAGTATTCAAAATGATGGTAGGTTATGTTAAAGCCTTTTTAAAAACCCACAAAAATGAGAAGTAAATACGCTCCTTATTCACTTAAAAAAGTATATGGCATTTAATCCTAAATCATTATGCAATTCCGCATAGTTGTGAAAATGTGACACAGTTTCCCAGGCACATATCTCAGCTATTCAGTGTGTTATGTGCATTGTGGTTTTCTTTGGAGAGGTCACATATGCAGGTGTGACCTGTTCTTTGACCATCTTATCAAAGTAAACCACAACCTGTTGGCAGGCTGGAGTGGGAGAACCCAGTTTGCACAATATGTGAGAAGATAGCACACAGGAGCAGAGAGTTAATTTTTCTCATGGTTCTAATCCCCTAATATCATCGACATTTGTTAGAAACAGGGAAAAGAGGCCACATGAGAGTATACAGATATATATTGTATATACATGCTTAGGACAATGAGAAAAGACTCTGTGTGTGTGTGAATGTAGGTAAGGGCTGTTTCTGTGGTTGCCCATGTGTACAGTACATAAGGAATGCTTTTGAATGTAGAACATATTAGACTTGCCATGTGCCTGACACCATAGCCTTATTCCATTGCCTGTTCTGGTAATAGTATAGCCACTAGCAGGTGGCATTCATGGCAAAAAGGTCAAAGGCCAAGCAAACATAGGTACTTAATGATTACCCTGTGACTATGCGAAGTTGCAGCAATGTTGAAAAAGTAACTTGAAAGCTGTTTCTCGCATGAATAACTGTCACAGCATCTCTGTGATCACATGATTGAGCTTGGGTACCAATGAGTGTTTATGACTGTTGCAACATCCCATACTCACAGTCGCCATTTGCACGCTGCATAGCTGGCTTACAACAAGCAGAGTCAATGGAGAAGTAAAATCTCAAGTCCCAGTCGCATGAGGTCATGCTTAATGAGTGCAAAAATGTTTTCGTTAATGACAAAAAAGGAAATGAAGTCATAAGTCCTTGTTGGTCATATGATGTTTCCCTTAAAGACCATACTGCTTAATGATGGAGTTGCCAATCTCATTTATAAACATTAACCAAGAACTACTGCAGGTTTCCAGTTAGTTTCATAAGTATTCTCAGCAAGCTGGCCAACTTTTGATTGAGGACAAGTTTCTGAATAAAGTCCAAGCTGGGTTCAGGACAGGTGAGCTATTATAGATCTTGATCTAGTACTATTCCATCTAGTGGGGGGGGGGGGAAATCCAACCAAATTGTCATTGTTTTTTATTTAAAGGTGGCTTTTACTCAATTCCCAGGATAGACGGGTTCTTAGCAAAGCTAACCACGCTACAGGTTGTCTCATTTAGTGACTGCCCCTTTTAGCAACTGTTTCCAGTTATGACAATTTACACCCAATCTTGCATTTACGACCCTTGCAGTTCTACAAAGCAAAGGAAAACTGAAATAAGATCATAAGCATAGTTGCAATTTCACTTTCTTTAATGAATGAGCTGCCTCCTCAACTGTGAAGACTACCTGTAATCGATTGAAGGTTTCTATTTTGGATCATTAAAAATACTCTCACATAGGTTAAATGCATTCTGTGACATATTTCTACATCAATCCCAACTGAAAAAAGAAGGAAGGGTGTGCAATTTATTTATTTGTTAAATTTATCTGCCACCTAACTCACTGTGGGGCTACTCTAGGCAGTTTAAAGTAACAAAAAGGAAGAAATGAAAAGAGTGTAAACAGAACAGAAGTAAAATAATAGAACAATTAAAAAACAATGAAAAGGAACACAATTAGAACACATCAATATGATAACAATTGCCCCTTCTTTTTATTGTTTAAATACTTTCCCTAACTCAAGCCCAGATGGTATTCCACATAACACAGAGAGGTTTCAGGTTCTAGCTGTATAGAAAAGAAAAACAATTACACTAAAACAAAAGTATTTGTCCTTACCAAAAAACTGGCCAGCCACACCCATTCCTGGAAAATAAGCAACAATCTCAGAGTACAAACTAAGCCCTTCAAATACCTGAGAATTATCTCCCAGCCCTCTGTTTCCTGGAGGGAAACAAAGCAAAACTTACCATTGATGGGATCCAAAAAGTTGCTAATACAATTCTGTATCTGCTGGCAGCAGAGGTAACAATTATATACCCATCGCTATTCACACCTAAAAGGCCAGTTGGTCTAGTGGTTAAGAGAGCAGGATAGAAACTGACTGTTGACCTTGAACCAGTAATTCTCTCTCAGCCTAACTCACCTCACAAGTTTGTTGCTATTGTTGTTGTGGGGAAAATAAGAGGAGGAATGTGTGTTGGATATATTCACTGTTTTGCATTATTTGTAGAAATAATAAAGGCAGGATATAAATAAATAGAATGACGTATACTTATCAAGACTGACACACTCTCAAAGCCATCAAACTCAAATTTTTGAGTTCCTTGGTGTGCATCTCTAACTCTTTAGTGTGGTTAGAACCAGAAATAACTTCTACTGTGCCCCTTAACGAGACTAAGTCACCTTTAATGCTACTCCAAACCAATGGCGGGATTCAATTTTTTTACTACTGGTTTTGTGGACATGGCTTGGAGGGCATGGCTTGGTGGGCATGCCTATGCGGTCCTGTGACTGGATGGGCCACTGCACCCCTCTGCACCCCATTTTTTGCCTAGAAAGCCTCCCTGAAGCCTCTTGGCAGCCAAATAGGGGTGTGGGGAGTAGTGCTGCACCACCATGCACCGTTTTAAATCTAGAAAACCTCCCTGAAAAATCCTGACAGGATAGGAAGCCAAATTGGGGCATGTGGAGACTCCTGGAAGGCAGGGCCAATCAGAGGTGGTATTTGCCAGTTCTCTGAACCAATCAAAATTATTGCTACTGGTTCTCTCAAACTGGTCGGAACTGGCTGAACACCACTTCTGGTCCAAACTGATCTTTAACCTGAAATTTGTCATCTTCTTGACACAACTGGATACAGTATTGGATGAAAGGTATTGAATTCGACCTTAGAAGACACGGTCGGTCAACTGAATATTGTATTTTATTGGAGGTGGGAATCAATTTGGAATTGAAACAGTTCTCAGAATTATTCAAGTTCCATTCCTTTTTCCCCTTTAAGATTTGGGATGGAATTAATGTTGCTATCACTTTATGCTAGCTACATCAGATAGCATTCTACTTGGTGAGACTCAATAACTTGCCTTCACAGTTACTGGAAGCGAGATTTCTCTCAGGACTAAACTTGTCCTGCTAGCTGGGTGACCTTAAGAGTCACCCATGGTTTATTCTGCTGCCCTTTCCACATGGGTTAAAGTTCAGAGCTACTAGTCCCCTGCTGCTAAACTGTTCTGGAAGATCAGGTTATGTAAGGATTGGTTCCCAGACTGATAGAATTGCTATTATGTAAACAGCCAGCTGCAAGCTTTCCTGTTGGTACAGAAAGGACCTGCCTCCCCATGAGATCATAGGAAGGCTGTTAAAAAGAAAATTTGAATGCCTTTGCCCTAAGATACATTGGTTCCAGATGGGAAATTATTTAGTTGTTGAAATTCTTGTAATCCCATTTCATTTATTTTGATGAATCTTGTTAAAGAGAACTCTGTGAAAATTATGCTGGGCAAGGAATCAAGGTCTGTTTTAGGCAGCTGTCCTAAAGCCTGGTTAGTGAGAAGAAAATGCTGTGGTTTTTGATGGAGAAGCATGTGAAGTTTCTACAATGTAACTAAATTCTGTGTTTTTTGCTGTTCACTACATGGAGGCTAACAGTTAAGATTTCTCATCTCCCCAATTAAACACACACCTCTCCTCTACCATGGAAGAACTTGACCTGTATAGCCTGTGTTTGTGAATTTTTGTAACTTTTACTCCTTTTATATTTCATATCCTGCAGTATATCTGTGTATGTGTATATATTCCTTTGGGACATGAATCATTTTATGATGTTGATCTATAACTGTAATAAATGTTAATTAACACTCAGGATCTACAACAAATAATTCAGGAAAATGAAAACTCCTCCAGTCATTCACATCTTTCATATTCATCAAGAGTAAGAATTCTCAAATTCAACAGAGAGGATACAAATGAATATTTTTAGAGAGAGTTTTCCACAATCAGGACATCACCATGGAGAAGGCCTGGCCACCACCTGCCCAGAGCAGTTAAGAGCTGGAACAAGACTTCTGAGAATTTTCTGAAGGGACATGTGGAAGAAGTCCGCTCTTTCTGTCATTTAGAATTACACTGGAAATATCTGAGTCCCATAATTGGAGCCTTCTAAGGAATATCCATCTATTCTCTGAAGACAGAGTGAAACGAACAGTTTATGCTCTCTTCCATCTCTAGCAGGTCTTTCTTCCTGCCAGAATGCAATTGCTTTCTCTCACACTCCTTGTTACGTGCCAAAATACACATTATGTGGGAGGCCCATGATTTCATCTCCTGATACTTTTGTTTTGATTTGAAAGCAGTTGAGGAGAGAGTGGACAGCTGATTTAACTGGAGCCACTGTCAGTGAGAGAGATATTTAGATTAGCAATTTTGTGGAGGGCAAGGTTATAAAAGTCCTTCCCCCTCCAGTATAGAATTGCTACTCCAAAGAAATGTAAGGATCTTTAGCATACACCAGGACCGTCAAACTCGCAGCCTGAAGGCCATGCCCTTGCCCGGTTTAACAAAGTCCAATAAGTCACTTGATGCTGCCATGACTCCTGGCATACACTGAGTTTAAAAGATCTGACTATGCAACGGTGTCAAGGAGTTTTTGAGTTTTGACTGAGATTTTCAGTGAAAACATTCTTTTACAAAATCTGGCAAACAAACATGACGTTTTAAATTTTGCTACATAAGAACTAAGGTTGTGGAATGCTGTGTTATCACTGGGAATAATGTTTCATGGAAATATGAATGAAGCACCTGTTTGAGACTCTGTAAAGCAGCCTACATGTATTCCTAGGATTTCATGATGTAGTTATTTTAATGAGTTGTAAGCAGTGTGGCATTTCTTGACTTTGCATAGTCCAAAGCACTTCCTCCCAGTCAAAATTGAACTACTGCGCAGTACTAACAAGAAAGACTATAATATGCACATTTTAAAAATAAAGTCAAACATATAAATATATATGTATATATTCCTTGTACTAGTACCAGATTTGGAGAGAAAGAAGTTGCTAAACATGTTGGATTGTCTTAAACACAAGGGGGAGCTATTGAGAAGCTGATTGTTCTCAGATAATGCATCAGATAATGCTTCCACTAAGCCTACCACTTTAGAGGGGTCAATGAGACAATAATATTAAAAATGATGGGGAGTGGGGACCTTGGTTTGTTCTCTAATTTTATATGAACTGATTTTTAAAAATCCACATTACATGGTTCAGGTGAAGTATAGGAGCAAATAGTGAAGTCACAATAAGTAGTTTCTCAAGCCAATAACCAATGAAACTAAATGGATATAAATCCAGATTGGTCTGCAGGAGAATGTAGTCATAATTTACCAAAAGAATAAGGAGCTAAGTGTTGTTTTCCATACATGGAATTAATTTCTCCTACAAAATTTACACATGCTTCGCCTAGTCTAGTAGAAACCAGTCACTTCAAGAAGAAACTCTGAAATGGGATTGTCTATTCATTTAGATTGGATTTTATCAAAATTAGCTTTTACAGGACTGTATTTACCATATATTTCTTTAACTGCCATCTTGAAGCATAGCTTTTAGGTGCAAAGGATTATTACAATCTTAGATAAGAGAAGGAGACTGACCATTTGGATCTATACCAGGTAATCATCGTAGCACTTCTGCTGGTCTCCAGCTTGATAATACCATAGCATGATCAGAATTTGTATTTGTATATATACTTCTATTAACATATAGGCAAAATTTTACTTGTGGTATTTACTTTCCAAAATTGTTGAATCCCACTGGCATACAGCATAATCAAAAGTTGCCATACTATGTAAGTATTTTACAAAGCTATAATCCTATTTATACTCATATTCCTCATTATGTCCAGGCAGGAGGAACTAGTAGAAGCCATGAGTTAATTGAAAAACTGTTGTAATTGTTGTTATTGCTATACTACAACTCTGAGAACACTCAACTGGAGAGACTTGTGCAAACAACATACACTTATAATTCAAAAATCATGAGACACTGCCCAGGAATTTGTTTTGAATACTAGAACTGAAAACAATTTCTATTCCTTCCAAACAAACATCAACTTCTAGTTCTCCCAAGCTTTATTCATTCCAGCAGCATTATGTTTGCATGCAGATGGATAGGTATATCATTTTGTATGTACAATCATTTTGCTGGGATTCATTTTAAACAACTGGGAATCAGAACACTAGTAATGATCTACTGGAAATCATTAAGAGACCTAGCAATAAGTCCAAGATCCACCCACCACTTGGTACCTAAAAGCTCTTCCCTACTGGGCAAGCTGTTTGCATCAAGTTCATAATCAGTTAAGTATCCTCTGAGCTCCTATTTATAAATGGTGTTGAGAGCCAAGCCCATTATTTTTTTTCTGGTTCCATGCTGGTTTATGTGAAATCAGAGCACAGCTGGTCTTTTCACGTGCAATACAGCAGTTTGGTAGCACTTGGACTCTTTCCTTTCCCCAATGAGGGCAACTGTTGCCTCATCTAACTTCCTAGCTCTTAGCTTTATGTCCTGTTTCTAATGCCTGTATGTATTTCTCTGTCCTCCCTTCAGCTACCCAAACAGTGTGCAACCATGGTTGTACAAATGCTAATATGCTTTCATGGGGGTGTCATTTTTATTTTATGGTTTTTAACCAGCGCTTGCCACCCAGAGTTATGATATTAAGATGAGTGGCCATATCAACTGAAGTAATTGAATAATGTTCATCTTCCTACTGTCTAAGAATGTTTTAGGTTAGGAGAAAAGGCAGTTTTGTAAGCTGTGTAGTTTTTTTCTTAGCAAGAACTCAGCTTTCCCCCTCCCCCATGTTTTTACAAGCAACCAGTTATGCATAATGTAAGCTACAAATGTCAAAGGCAGAGGGCCTAGCGATTTATTTTATTTCTGTTTTATGTGGAGTGGTAGTGAAAGGATTTATGTTGCTCCAGGGTCTATAGTAACCCACCAGACAGAGTGGATGGGGGGGGGGCTGTATGTGTGATAGGATTTTTCCTGCACTCTCTTATTGGTCTGTTGAAAAAAAGACAAATGCTGATTGGCTGAAGTGGGCACTGCAACTTCTCAATATTTTGAGATCCCTAAAATTTAAATGAACAAATCTCATCTTGAAATTCCTTTAGGAAGAGAATGGAAGTGCCCTGAAAGTTGCAATTACAATTTCAAATGTAATGTAAGAAGCCTCTCTTGCTTTGCTTAGTGCACATTAGCACTGTGCATACATTTGCAGTTTTTTTCATTGTTAAATGTTGTGGTTATAAGTGGATCCTGCTGACCGATCTGGATCATTACACAATTAGGCAATTTCCTCACTCCCAAACTCTATTTTCTCCAACTTTCATGGAACTGAACAAAACAGAAAAAAGGAAAGGAAAGATTGATATATGGGTGGACAGCATATCACTAATGGGGACAATAAGAATGGAATGGACAAAGGACAGAACAAAAGAGAATTCAGGTTAAACACATTCACACAACCCACAGTTCTCATCTCAATCTACCTTTTTTCAGCTTTTGATTCCTGCCTTCTTTCTACAGGTCTTGGAGCTTTCCGTGATTGGCTGAGTAAACTCAGGCAAGCTGCCATATAATAACAGCCTAAGAAGCTATTATACAGATGCATTAAATTGTCCATAGGATTAATATACCTATTCACTAAAGAGACTCAAACAAGAACTGCAAAACAAACAAACTTGGAAGCCTCCAATCCCAAAAAACACCCAGCCCACTTTTTCTAGCAATCCCATGATCTCATTGTCATAACCCTTGCATCTTCAATACCCCAAAATCGGTGAGAAAGAAAGACCATGGGCTCCTGCTTGTTCTCACAATGGCTAACTTTCCTGCCTAGCTTTAGGTTGCTTCCAGTCTCACATAGCCAGACGTGTGTTTCCAAAAGAGTGCTTCTTTGATCTCCCCTCTCCCTTCCCTAAATGTATTTTAATATGTCTAGAGTAGATTTGGGAGACCTACAGGTACTATGGGAGGAGTGTGAGCCAGTGCCTGCAGCAGATTTCACCCTATCGCTTTAAACACCAGCACACTGAAAACAGCACTTCTACCTCCCACATGTGCACACCAACACCAAGGAGGGAGCTCTGAAACAGGCCCAATCCTGCTTGTGACATATGTCCCAGCGGTACTTTTGATGATTTCCTAACCATCCTGGTCGTTCTGTCTCATCCTGTGAAAGGATGCAAGACTACACATGGTGATGACCACAGGATCTGTTTATTATTTCCAGTGTTACTAATAAAATATGTTTCCTGTGAAAAAAAAGCACTAGTATGAGCCCCGAGGGGCCATGCTGTAATTTATTGTTCTGGAGTTGTGCTGTGGCCCTATTTTGCTCTTTTGCCTGGGTCCTACAATTATTTTCTTAGGTTGCAAGATGTCTGATTACCTTAAGGATTACTTTATCTATCCCTTTCCTCAAACTGATTTTGCACCAAGAAATAGTCAGATTTTGTTCCCTCTTAGGACAATTAATTCTATACATTAAAAAATGAAACAAAACTACTTGTACATTTAGAACTTCCAGTTCCCCTTGCATTTATCTGGAATTGGCAACTTTTTATCTGACACTGTTAAAATTTTGTCACAGATTCTGTTCCCTACTGGACCACAGGTTATTTCTTATGGCTGCAATATTTTATCCACTTACAGTATTTGTATTTAAACTATTCCAGATTATGTGAGACTTATTTTGTGTAGGCACATACAAGATTGTGTTTTTAAGTACACTCTAAACTTAAAAGAGAGATGGATTTGCCTCTAAATCAAAGGAGACATCTGTTCTTAACAGAATCAATATTTTAAATTTTGACACTGTGTGAAAAATCAAAGGAAGCTTTTTAAAAGTGGCCAAGTGATCTATTTTAATTCTGAAAAGATCGAACACAAGGCAAATCCCAAGTCATTCACTAGAGGAATGCTTGTTCCTTATTTCAACTCTTTCAAAGGAAAAATGAAGGTTAATTCTTGCTTACTGGGATGGTGGAGGGGGAGAGGAAAAATCTAATGTTACTGATTATTTTATACATCAGAGTATTTTGTACTATTTAGGTTACCTTATTGCAATATGGGATCATTACTTGCCTCACAGAGTTACCTATACGCGCTTCAAAAAACCCATCTTTTGTTAGTTTTGAATTGTAAAAAGAAGCCGATGGCACCTATGCTTTGTATTTTGACAGTGGTTTGCAATTTTAAAATGTTCCATCTGTAGCCTTGAGAGGAGGGGAGGTATGTCGATGGCTCAGAGTTTTTAAAATTTAATAGAAGTATATTACTCACAATATTATAACCAGCAGAACCATCTTGAAGAAAGATATAGAATGCCACAAGAGAAGTTACTTGCCACAGGTTGGGGGGGGGGGACTAGCTTCTCTGATCTTAATTTGTTCATATTATTTCCTTTTTTAATGACACCTTATTTTCTTTTATTTTTCATCATTTAGATCTAAGTCTTTATAAGAAAACTACCTCCCTTTAATTTGAAAATGGCCAACATATGTAAAATAAAACAGGTATTGGTGTATTCTGCAATATACATATCTTTGAAGGAAAAGGTTGCCTGTTATTTATTTCTATTTTTGACATAGTGTTAATTATTTCTACTAAAATAATATGAATAAATTCAAATAGTTCCTTACAGTTATAGATTCTGGTGCTTAATAAAGTTAAGTTTACACGGGGGAAACATACTCTGCTGGCTTTTATAGAATTAAGTATACATGCATGCATACATACATATTTACATACCTTTTATGTATGTGTCTATGTATATTTAACAGTATTGCAACCCATCCCAACCACAAAGGACTCTAGGTAGAGTGCACAACACAGAAAAAAATAAATTATAACAACAGAACAAAAGCAATGAAAACCTTCCTATGATAGTTTCTATTCATGAAAATGACCCATTTCTGCTTGTAACTGAGATCTCCCATGCCCCATTATGGGCAATTGAATAAAACGTCAATATCTGACTAGTGATTTATATTAAGGCATCCTGAAATTCTGCCCGAACAGTTTCATAACCAATAGTTCCCATCCACACATATGGTTCTCCAGTTTTCATGGAATTTAGTTCTCACATATGTTAAAGTGTTTTGTGGCAAGGTCTTCAATTGGCACTCTGTTGATGCCAAATGAAACTTTTAAAAAACTCTTTAAAAAAATCTTGTCATAAAACAAATTATACTCTATCCCCCTAGTAAACGATCTGTGATTTTACATAGACATTATTGTAAGTGGATAGTGATACTAAAGGAAAATACTCAATGATAGAAGGAAGCAAAAACAAGATTTTTTTAAAAAGTACAACTTTCATTCACAGAAGAAGGCATAATAATAGGTCATTTGTCTTGCTGACTTACCTATTACTGAGTAAAATATATTCTCCAGAATCATAAATTGAATAGTTGCTTTCCAAGTAATCCTCTCTGAAATGGAATTATTGCAGAAATGAAACACCAGAAGTTAAATAAAATGAAGGAAAGGTGTGGCTCAAAATTCCGAACAGAGCACACCTTTGTGCCATTAGAGATACTTAGAATCATAATTGGTCAGTGACACATGCTACTATTTGTAAAGAAAGCTCACTTTGCTTCAACCCTAAATTTAGTTCCAGGGTACAAGCTAGGCAATTTTTCAGCCTTGCAAGTACTGTAGAAGGACACTACCGTTCAGTGGTGAAGTACAGATTTTTCTATACTGGCTTATTGTAGAACAATACCCTCTCTAAAGTCATAGGTGGCAAGGAATGATTTGCTTTAGCCAGTTTGAAAAAAATAACTCTAAGCTACATGGAGAAATTACTTTTTAACTCTATGCCAGTGGTGGTGAACCTTTTGAGGCTTGTGTGCCGGAAGTGCGTGCACGTGCATGTGCGCATGCCCTGTATCCCCTGCACATGCATGCATGTGTGTGCATCCCCTGAACCCCCCATGCTCCCCCACAACCCCGCGCATGCGTACATGATCCCCAGAGCCAGAAACACAGCTGATTCATGCGATCAGCTGTGCTTCA
>JANHFQ010001550.1:11996-22949 GCA_032468035.1 Aparallactus werneri
GCCTTCCCTGGACCTAGCTGTCTTAAAAAACTTTCGTCCTGTCTCCAGTCTTCCATTTTGGGGGAAGGTTGTTGAGAAGGTGGTGGCGCTCCAACTTCTTCAGTCCCTGGAGGAAGCTGACTATCTGAAACCCTTCCAGTCTGGTTTCAGACCTGGGTATAGCACAGAAATGGCTTTGGTTGCACTGGTGGATGATCTCTGGCAAGCTTGGGATGGGGGCTATGCCACTATTCTGGTGCTTCTTGACCTCTCAGCGGCTTTCGATACCATCAACCATGGTAACCTTCTGGAGTGGCTTCAGGGGCTGGGGATAAGGGACACCATTCTGTGGTGGTTCCCCTCCTACCTCTTGGACCGTTTCCAGTGGGTGTTGGTAGTGGGGCAGAGATTGAACCCTAGGTCCGTCCTTTGTGAGGTGCCTCAGGGCTCGGTTCTCTTGCCTCTCCTATTTAACATTTACATGAAACCGCTGGGTTAGATCATCCAACAACATGGAGTGGGGTTCCATCTGTACATGATGACACCCAGCTGTACATCTCTGCTCTGGGCCAGAGCCATGAAGCTATGGAAGTGCTTTCTTGGTGTCTGGATGCAGTAGGGATCTGGATGGGGACTAACAGGCTCAGGCTCAAACCAGACAAAACTGAGTGGCTTTGGGTCTATCCCTCCTGAACTCCAGTGGTATGTCCGGTTCTGAGTGGGGAAACTCTGACCCCTTCAGACCGGGTGCGCAACTTGGGTTCCTCCTCAATCCGCAGCTCCAATTAGTTAGATCATTTGTTGGCTGTGACCAGAGGGATCTTCGCACAGGTTCATCTTGTGTGCCAGTTGTGCCCCTTCCTGGATCGGGAGGCTCTTCTCACAGTCACACATGCCCTCATCACCTCACAGCTAGACTACTGCAATGCACTCTACATGGGGCTGCCTTTGAAGAACATTTGAAGGCTTTAGCTGGTTCAGAATGCAGCTGTGTGAGTTATCTTGGATGTACCTCGTTACTCCTCTGTGACACCACTTTTGCGTGTGCTGTACTGGCTCCCAGTAGGCTTCCAGGTGCAATTCAAAGTGCTGGTTATGACCTTTAAAGCCCTAAATGTCTTAGAACCGGGTTACCTTTGTGACCACCTTCTGCCACCTTTTGCTTCCCACCGCCCCGTGAGAGCCCACAGGGTTGGCCTCCTCCAGGTCCCGTCAGCTAAACAATGCTGGCTAGCGGGCCCTCAGGGGAGGGCCTTCTCTGTGGCTGCTCTGGCCCTTTGGAATCAGTTGCCCCCTGGAATCTGGATTATCCCTGACCTGCTGACCTTCTGTTGAGCCACTAAAACCTGGCTCTGCCAGCAGGCCAGGGGCCATTGACTGATTGGAAGATAGTATGAAAGTTGAGCACTTTGTTTAATATTTTAATTTTTTCTATGGATTTTTAGATGTTTTTGTGGTATTTTTTCTGTTGTTTTATGATTTTGTTGTGAGCCGCCCGGAGTCGTTCGGGAGTGGGTGGCATACAAGTTTAAATGAATAAATAAAATAAAATAAATTAAATTTAAATAAATTAAATTTAGACAAACAAACAAACAATCTTATATGAAAGACTATACTGGAAAAAGTGCAATTATTATTTTTTTGTTATTATCAACTTTTGCTTTTATTAGTTTTCCCAATCAGGAGCGCTCCAGATTTCACTTTCTATCATTGTGATCAGCAATAGTGGTACAGCCACAAATCTGAATAATGTTAGGTAGGAAATGAATGGTATTTAAGGTATTTTCATAGTAGTCTTTTCCATTATTCTGTGCTCTCTTTCTAGAAGTTAAATCTATGTTATGATAGACCAGGGTGTCAAACTCGTGGTGTCACGTGATGTATTGGGACTTTTTCTCCCTTTGCTAAACTGGGATGGGGTGGGGCCAGCACGTGATGCGTCTGGCCCATGGGCTGCGAGTTTGATACCCCTGTGATAGACTATAGTGGTCTATCAAAATGCATTCAGCAATGCAAAAGAAATGATCTCCTAAGCATACATTTTTCAGTTTCTATTAATCCTCTTCCTTTATAATGCTTTATTATATTAATAATGTATAAACATATAAAAATATGTTTAGTCATGCGGCCACATGACCACAGAGATGTCTTCGGACAACGCTGGCTCTTTGGCCTTGAATCGGAGATGAGCACCGCCCCCTAGAGTCGGAAACGACTAGCACGTATGTGCAAAGGGAAACCTTTACCTTTACCTTTACCTATATTAATACAAATGATATTTCCTCCATACATGATTATCTAAGTGGTCTCAATATAGACCAGATCCTCCCTAACACATCTTATGTAAGTTTCTATTTGAACAGTGTTGAGTCGATTTAAAGTCCTTTCAGGCATTTAATTCATGCAAAGGCTACAGCAGCGGCTCCCAACCTTTTGGACACCAGGAACCAGTTCCATGGAGAGAGGTTTTTCCGTGGACAGGAGGGGGGCGTGGTTTCGTGTGCTGCCTGCATCACACAAATGGGGCTTCGCTTGCCATGGACTGGTGTCAGTCCACGGACCGGGGATCGGGGACCCCTGGGCTACAGGAGCAACCAAATGTGATGGGTATAGCACCATCATTGAAAACCTTTTAGAAGACAAGTGTATTGTTAAGTTATATTTGCATTTGTTGATCTTATTGTTTAACATTGAACAGCTAGGGATGAATTTACACATTCAGCCCAATTGTTGGGCTCAACAATTAAAGAATTCCCCCTAAATAATGGCTGGTCATTTCCTTTAGTTAATATGTTGAAGATGAACACTTTGCATCTTTGGGCTCCTTCACATCAATAAAAAAAAGTGTCTATGTGGTGTCCATGACAGAATATAAAAGTGGTTGTCATTGCCTTCCTCTGAGATTTATTCCAATGTCCCAATATACAATATAGTCATAGGATTCCGCGGGGTGTGTGTGTCCTTTTCTAAGTATTGGATGGGACTGACTCTATTTTCTGAACTAGATAAGGTTCCTTATGTAGTGTTCATGCACTGCTGAAACTTCTTCCTTTAAAGGTCCAAAATAGACCACTGCTACTTCAAATCTCAGTCAGTTATTTACACATATATGTAGCCTATTCTTAATGTGAACGTGTGTCACAGTAACTGCAACTTGTCCATATGAATGAATATTCATAGATCAAGTACCATGTGGAAATCTTTACATATCCGCTCAAGCATGAAACTCTTCATTGAAGTTGGTTCAAATATCCAACTGTTAGTTATCTTTCTAAAACAGCTTAGTGTTCACTTTCTGATGCTTTAATTCTATCTACATTTAATTGCCAGTAAAACTTCCATTGAACTCATATGGATTTGTTTCTGTGAATATTTTAATCCAGACATGAAATATGTATCTGCAGTTTTGGAAATGAAAGCCCAGAATTTTTGTTCAATTATAAATCTGTATAATTAGGGTTTTTTTTTTACAAATTTACTTTGATCATATGATCCTTAGTTTACTGTGTATGAAACAGAAGTCTAAATATTTAAAATTGAGAAAGGTTGCCAAGATAAAATTCTGTTTAATGTGCAAAAGACAGAGATGTTTGAAGATGGGTTTAGAGGCAGATAATTTAAAGATTCACATGTTAACTCATGTGTTTGACTGATGTGTAGAAATCCATATTCCAAATGAGTTCCGGATATGAAAACTCTGAAATAAAACTACATTTTTAGAAGAGACAATGTACTATATTAAATTACTTATTGAAGAAAAAGGATATTTGAGGAAAGATAATATATTTTTAAAATCTTCATTTAATGCACAATAAAATAAAATACAAAAATGCATTATCTTAAAGGATCATACACTGAGGTAGGGTGTATAGTTTTTACTATTTAACTGCAGCGGAACACAACATGCCATCTAAAACCCAACACTCTCTGGTCAGACTAGGTATTTTGATTGTATTAGCTTCTTGAGAACAAAAATGTGCTTCTGAAATGTCTTCTTTTAAATGAGAAAAATTACTTTTGTTGTGAAAAATGGAGAAAAGCTGAGTTAGAGGGAGAAAGGCGGAAGAAGCTTGACCAGAAGGTGCTTAATTTAGCAGCCCTCAGTAATAATGCTGTATTAGAGGCAAAGGCACATTTTAAAGCTTTCTGTTATTCTAATGATGTTTGGTACATTTCTTCACATGTACTTCCTGGGGGGGGGGGGAATTAAAGCAGTGGAGATAGATTCTTATCTAAATGGATTGTTACAAGTTGGAGCTTGGAATGCAGGCTTATGCACTATCTGTTCCTTAGCACAGTAAATTCCAGTGCTTTGTCCACATTTTTCTAAATAGCTTTAATTTATCACACATAATCCACTTGAAGGACACATTTTAAATGTTCTTAATGGGCAGTCTGTGAGCAAGGCTTATTGGAGTTTAGTATTTTAAAAATAATGAATGAGAGAAATGTGAGTACATGTTTTTTTAAAATAGCAGATTGGCATGATATGGTGACAGTTGGATGATGTTTGTGGTTTGGAATAATCACTGGGAAAGAAAGGTTTTAAGGAGCTATCTGGGTGCATTTTTCTTTGCTGACCTTCACCTTTTGCTGTCTTGTTCTTTTTAAGGAATGTACATTAGGGAATAAAGCTACCCTTGGAATATTATTTTTCTGTTCAAATATTGGTACAGTAGCATGCCTAAGAAAACTAGTACAGTAAATGAGTTTTCATTGGTAAGGGGTGGCGTGCTTATAAGTTTTTTAATTACACAATGGCCAATGTGAATATAGTAACTTCTCCAGAAGTCAGCGGTCTCTCTGACTTTCTACATTTCACTTAATTTCAGGAAAGAAAACTTCGGGGAATTCCTCTGTGGGAATTTTTAGATCAGGAAGTATAGATAACTGGGGAAGGCCACAGAGTGGTAGAGGAATGTGTAACAGAACACACAGACAGAGAGAGCGAGAGCGAGAGAGAGCAATTTTCTATTATCTTGCAGGAAAAAAAGTCAAAAATAGAACATGAAAAAACCTGGGAAACCTCTTTCTCAGGAGGAAAGAGACTTTGGGGAAATGAGCAAATGATTTCAGCATAATATGAATTTTAACTTTTTCACAGCAATTCATCTAAAATCAGGTGTAGTATATATTCTGTGTGTGTGTGTATAATGTTATGTATACACACATATACACACAATCTGCATAATGTGATATAATACAAATGCAACACACAGAGACACACATTACACCACAGGACAATACTGCGTTATTATTTTTTTTAACTTCCTTTTTTTTTTGACTACTGTTGCAGGATTCTTTATGCATAATTGTTAATTGTTAATCTGATGTTTGTTCTTCATATCTTTATGGTAATATCAGAAATGATTACAGTCCAGTGGTGGTACCTAAAAGTTTAATATATCCTTATGTTAACCTATTTCATATGATATAATTAAATTATAGCCTACCATTTGATTTTTACACGTTTGTTCTATCACAGTTATAAAACCATTGAGAATTTGGAATTTTGTTATTATTGCTGAATGTGTGAAATGGAGATAAACTCTTAAACTGGGAATTTGGGCCTGCAATGCTCTCTTTAAATTGTCAGTGTTTTCCTTAGTCTAAATTTTGAGCCTAATCACTTATGATGTCTGTTCTAAAAAATAGTAATGTTACAAAGGATGCTAACATTAGTGCAAAACAGTTAAAACTGAATATTCTAATCACGTTGTAGTTAACATTTTAATTTTACTCATGGGAATTTTAAAAAACCAAGATTCTTTGTGTCCAGAGTTTCAGGGCATAGAGAAAACTCTCAAAAGATTTGTTGATGCTTCTATTTTGTCAATTTATTATTGTAGCTGGTAATTATTTGTCAAATCTTAGTTTGGAAGGGATTTCAGAGGTCTTTGTTACTTTCAGACCATTTTTCTCTCTTAACAAGGTGATTTGGAGCACCATTTCTCTCTTGTAGAGTTTTAGCAATCCCACAGAATAAATGTTTAAATCTGTCAATACATTTGTATACCCTGAGTCCCTCTCTCTCCTTATCAATGAAGCTAAGTTATTTATAATAACATTGAATATAATAACCCTGGACTCAGGACAAAGCTCTGAGGTAATTCCCTCTGTGTAAAGATGGATCCATTAAGAACCATGTGTTGGATATGCTTCTTCAGAACTTATGAATTCATCTCACAATAGGACTCTGCTGTCCCGAACTGCTCCACTTCATCAAGAAAAGGAGTCTGTGATCAGCTATGCCAGATTCTTAACTAAATATTACATATACTAATATCCACAGCATTCCCTTACTTACTAAACTAGTCACTTGTCAAAAAAAAAAGTAGTAAGATTTGTCTAGAACAAACGATTTTTAATAAACCTATGCTAGCTTCTACTAATAACTTTTCAATTAGTGGTTCTGAGATCACATCCACTTATCCCTTTAGTACCTTCAAATGTAATCGGTCTGATCCTAGTGACTTGAATTCACACAAAACCATTAGGTATTTTCTTTTCACTTCCTTAACTATTTGAACCTGCATTTTTCTTCTGCTCCCATATGGTATAGTTCCTGACTTTTTTTTTCTTTTGTAAAAAGCAGATGCAAAGTAGGAATTTAACATTTGGGCCTTCTTCCTGTTCTCTCTGCCCAACATGCCATCTTCTCCAACCAATGGATGGTTTCCTTGACTTTTGTTCCTCACATACCCGAAGAACCTTTTTGGGGGGTATGTAAGAAACAAGAGAAAAGTCAAAGAACTTTTTTGTTTTTTTTGGCATTCATTGCCAGCCTTAGCTCATTCAATGTAATGTTGCTGAAGAATGGAATTCTAGGATTTTTTCCTATGCATTCTCTGTGTGTAACTTTCTTGGGAGGGAGGGGAAGTAAAAAGGGACAATCAAGAGAACCAAAGGGGGACTTTTAGGAAGAGAAAGGGTAGAGATTTGACCTGAATGAGAGGAACCCCTGCTGACATGGCCAGTCTGAGTCACTGAATGGTCTGAATACAATAAATGCTTCTTTATCCTGTCTTGAAAGAAACAAGATAGCACAGCCTAAATGCTGGGGTATGCTTAAATAGGCAACTCTGAGTTGTTTGAGGTAAGTGCGTTTGAAATCTGAGCCTCGGGACAATCTGTGAGTTGTCACAGGTCATCTGCCCTGCTCTGCGGGTTAGGCCCCGAATTTGTGAGGAATTGTATGTGGTCAGATTGTTGTACAAATACCTTGGTTAGTTGTCTGTCCCCTTTCACGAGACCACAACCTGAAAAGTATTTTAAAAATAATACTAAAATATTATTTGAAAGATCAAAAGGCCACACTAAAAGGGTTTAAAACTTTAACATGTGTTACATTATTTCGAGATCTGTTAAAATGTACTGTAGAGCTGTAGTTGTCATTTTACTTGTTGTAAGAGTTGTGATGTATGTGTTTTATATTGCTTTGTTTTGCTTAAACAGTGTCTTCTACTTGCTATGATGAGTTTTTTATGCTTCTAGCAATTTTGCAGGCAATGAGTCTGCTTCAGTGATCTCAAATCCTTTTAGACTAATTTGTGAAAAAGGAGAAAAAGAACTAGCTCTTTTTGTCATCCACTCATTGTTCAAAAGCAGGGGTCCAGGTATTTTGCAAGCAAAGTTTATTTACAAGCTAGGCTTATCAAGGTACTTTTTAAGGGCTAAATTACTCTGATAATGTCATTAGTGTTGAAAGAAGAAAGGAAATGGATTTCCCTTCCCCTTCCCAAAATATGCTCCTCCAAGAGCCTATTGTGAAGACCAACTCATCAATGGCTATGAGAAAGATGCCAGTAGACAACCAGACTTTTGCATTAGAAACTTGCATATATGTGCAACACAAATTCAAGCAATGCCCTTATATAGCCAAGGGGCATTTTTAAAAGCCTCTGGCCCCTCAGTCACTGGACTACTAGTTAATTGCCACATGGACATTGTGGCGCATGGACAGATAATATGACATTTTCAGTTTCTCTTACTAGCAAACGCCACAGCGTTGCTTGCACTAGTTGCTAAGAAGCTGTCAGAAACCATTAGGAGTTGGCTGAAGTTGCCCTATGGCATTTCCTCATGGCATCAGCAAAACGAGTATAAATCACCCAGTGGAATCTACTGCTATACTAATGAGGCTGTAAGCTTGTTTATGGACTAGCATCATTTTTATGATTATTTCCACCTTTTCAGCTTGCCTTCATTGGCAGTGGGAGAAGTCAACTTCAAGATGAAGTCACTGCTGACATTTCACAAACGTGGTCCATAGTTGCTACCATGTGGTTAGTTAGTTAGTCAGTCTTCGAGTCCCTTTTTTTCTTGTTGTTTTTTTAAAAAGTAGGGTAGAGAAAGCAGAAGAGTTGAAAAGTATTCTCAAGAGACCTTATAGAGGTGACAGTATTGAATTGCAGAGTGAATGGACATGCTGTTTAGACTTTTAGCTGAGATTTTTCCTTTACAAAGAATCAAGTTTCCGAATCCTTCCCCTCCCTCCAGAAACAATTGCATTAAAATCTATAAAAGTAATTTCTTCTAAAGGACCTTGTTTCATTAATTTGCTTCCCCCCCCCCCCCTTATCCTTCTTTTATCTTCTGTTGGACGGGGCTGGAGTTTATTGTTTTAAGCTTCTCTGAGCGTGCACAAGTATTTTACATGGGATTGAAAGCATTTGCTTCCAATGAAAACCTTGTCTTAGATTACAGCCCAGCAGTGTAATTTCCCTCCCAGATGGGAGTAAAGTAGCTGTATTTGCCTAAAAACAGTAGGAAGAACAAACTGTGCATTAAGCCAAGGCTGTTTTTGGCTTGAGCTAATGATGTAACAGAAATCTTTTATTTGGGATAGGTCACTGCCTGGGACTGACTGGAGATGATTTGGGTCTTGCTTGAAAGGTTTTTCCATTGTATCTCCATAAGCCTCCCCTTTCAAAAAGGAGTGGCGATGGTGGTTTCTGTTCCTAATGTTTCTGCTTTCATACAGCAGAAATAAACAGGAAAGGTTCTGGGGGAGTGTTCCCCTCCTAATGGAGTCTATAATTCAGGTGCCCCGAAGGCATGCTTTCAGGAATTCTTTGGCCTGAGGTAATGCTAAGCTAAGGCCGCTTTGAGGCCTTGATTATCTATTGATGCACAAAGCTGGGGGGGAAATCTCCATTGAATTATAGTAGATATTTCCATAAATTATCAATGAATTCTCTTCTATCCAGGCACAAGGCATGGCTTGCTAAAATAATTTGAAGCCAGGGTGGGGGTGGGTGGTATGGGTGGTAAGGGAGCTGAAAGTCTATTTAAAAAAAGAATAAGCAATAGGATGTCATCACGTTAGAAGCCCTTTTTACTTTTAACCATTGACCGCCTGATACATTTCTCCTTCCTTGCCCCTTTTTAATTGCCCATCAGACTAGAGGATGTGGATTAGTACAGGGAAATTTTAAATGCCGTTGTTTGCTTATGTTTATTTTATGAATCATTACTTTATATGGGGAATTGCTTCCCTGAATAAAACCTCTCAAAGACGTTTATCAGCCTAAGACATCTAAAGTATTACTATGAGGGTTCCTTTTTAGAAATATAAATGCCTCAGTTGAACTTTCATGAAGCAAAGAGATTTCTGTGAAGGCATTCACACTCATTTTTTAAAAGAATGAATTCTTACAAGATTGCATGCTCAGTCATTATTTTTGAAGAATTAAAATGCCTATTTAAAATAAAGGCTTTTAAAGTGTTTCATTTTTTGATAGTAATTGCCCAAATTAGATCAAAACATGAATGCTTATAAAGATTTTGACAGTGAGAGCTCTAATTTGACATCTTGTCTGTATGAAAAAGATGAAATTGAAATGTAAGTAATTATTCTAAACTATTCTGAAAAACGCTTTTCAGGTTTTAACTGCTGGCCTTCCTGCTATGTTTCTTGCAGTATGAAAAAATAAGCTAAAAGCACAGCATAAATAACTGGCTTCTATATATTTAAGTTTGAACTTCACTAATAAAATTCAGAAAGGCAGGCTCTTGATGGATATACAGTGATTGTAGATGGTGTAACAATGATAAGAGTTGAATGAATCATTCTATTTATGGGCTATCCTGGGTTTTCATGTGCCCATTCATAATTTAGTTTGACTCTATTTTTGTTTTTATATGATAATTTGAAATAAGGATCACAAAAATTTTATTTAAATATGTGTGGCTAGTTTTTAACTTCTCAAATAAATATTTATATATGGTTTTATCTTAAGTACACCTTCCTAAGCATTTTTCCCCTAAAAGGTACTTGCATTTTAATGCAATTTGAACCTGTTTTATGAGAAGCAGAGAATGCATAACAACATTTGAACAAATAGAAAAGTTCAAAGAATGATTATATTCTAATCTTAATGTGAGAAGATGATATTGTGTAACTTTTCATCAGAATGTGAAAACATTTAATTTGTAATGGTGATTCACCTTATTTAAATCTCCCAGACATGGTCCCAAATAATGTCTTCCATATTTACAAATAGCTTTAGTTGTAAGTGCTTGGCATTGTTTAAAAAGTCTATAAAAATTCAATCTGGTTTGGATATATGATGTGTAGCTCAGTGAAAGAGCACATTATTGGCATTCAGAAAACCTCAGCTTTAATGGTTAGCATCTTAAAGTGGGACTTGAAGGAACATCCTTAGAGCTGCAACCAGAAAATAGATGATATTTGCTGCACTTGTGATTTAGAATTCACAACAGCAACAAAAAATGTGATAGGTTTAACATTATTTCATGAAATAGTATGAATTTTCATGAGGTTTATAATTATTCATGTGTGTATTTAGTACATATGTTGGGTGCAGTGGTGGGATTCAAATTTTTACTACCGGTTCTGTCGGTGTGGCTTGGTGAGCGTGGCTATGTAATTGGCCAATCAGAGGTGGTATTTGCCGGTTCTCCAAACCAATCAAAATTATCACTACCGGTTCTCCCGAACCTGTCAGAACT
>JANHFQ010001550.1:96560-108678 GCA_032468035.1 Aparallactus werneri
GATGGAGTCACTGAAGCAGTTGGAGCAAGTTTAAATGGACTCCGGGGGATGGTAGAGGACAGGAAGGCCTGGAGGAATGTTATCCATGGGGTCGTGATGGGTCGAACACGACTTTGCAACTAACAACAACAACAAAATTTGAGGAAGAACAGGTAAAGAATAATATGTTAACATGGGCAAACAATCTTGGCTGCACAATAAATTTGGGTGATTGGCAAAAATTTTGGGACAGAAACCTCAAACTAACACTATTGGTAGCATATAAGAAGAACCTATATAAAATGTTTTATAGGTGGCATTATTCTCCAGTACAATTGACAAGCATGAAAGAAAAAAATATTCTAACGAAGTGCTGGAAGTACAAGAAGAACCTTGGCTCCTACTTTCACATGTGGTGGAAGTGTCCCAAGGCTAAAAGATACTGGAGGAAAATTCGAAAATGGCTAGAAATGATAATTAAAAAACCAATTGAACTGAAACCAGAAATATTTTCATTAGGACCAGTGCCAGGGAATTTAAATAAAAAGGTAACATACTTAATACTACACCTGTTAACAGCAGCTAGAATTATGTATGCCCAATTATGGAAAGCAGAGTGAATCTCAAATGATGCTCAAAGAATTACCAAAATGTTAGAATGTGCTAAGATGGACAGATTGACACTGAAGATTAAGGGCAAAGAAGACACAGAATATTACAAAACATAGAAGAATTTTTTTAATACTTGGCTGAGGAACAAATACAGAGATCAAAAGGAAGTATTAATATTGATAGTACTGTGACATTTTATATTACTTTTAATGTTTTAATGTTTTAATATTTTAATTGTTTTAATGGTTGGATTGTTGTTTTTATTGTTGTAAGCCACCCTGAGTCCGAAAGGAGGGGGGTGGCATACAAGTTTTAATAATAAATAAACAAATAAACAAACAAACAAACAAACAAACCTGCAGATCAGAGGATAATAATGTAAGAATGTCTCCTTCGTTATTCCTTTCCCACCCAGGACTACCCCATCTCTGATGTCCTCATGATTTTGAAGACGGCAAAGGATCTCCAGGAGTCTAAGTAGCTCGCCCATCCGAAGGTTCAGCGGGGGGGGGGGGGACGGCCGCTTGTCTCCGCCGTGGAGGACCTCTGAAGGAAGTCCCACTCCGTTCGGCCAGGGTCGACTTCTCCTCTCCCAAAATCCCCGAAAACGACTCCTCCTTGCCACACCTTTTGGGCAAGGGACTCTAAGGAGAGGAACCCTCCTGGGATTGGACTCGATGGGACCACCAACTGAAGTCAGCTTCTGGGGACAAGAAAAATAACTATATAAGGCAACAGAGTTGAATATTGTAAAATGCTATTATTCTGTTATCCATATTACGTTCTTTCTTATAGATTTTTTAAGAAAAAAAATGTGAATTTTTTTCCACACTATGTGTGTTGTTTCCATAACTCTTCACTTCCTGCAGAAGCCTCCTTACATTTTAAAAAAAAGCCTTACAGTTATCCTGCAAATGACAAAAAAAGATTTATTTGCAGGAGTTTTAGAGCATTAAAATATCTATGTCAGGCAGAAGAACATTTCTTCTATCCTAGGATTTCAGCCATGCACTCTGTATTTGTTTTTTTTTCTCTTTCACTCTATGTCTCTCCCCCCCCTTCTCTTCGCCCCCCCTCCCTGCCTGGGGCGTGAATTTGCATGTCTAATTCATTTACTCGCCATATTTGAATTGGCCTGAACAGATGTAAATCGGGAAGGATGGGAAAAACTGCAGTCCTCAACAATGATTAATCAGCTGTTGCAGGCAATGTCTTAAGGAGACTGGTAGGAGGAGGCATGGAAACCAAGAGAAAAGTGTGTTTGACCTTAATTGTCACATCAGAGCATCATTATCCCCATGAAGCAGCAGCAGCAGCAACCACCTTCATCACTTCCTGTTTTATGCCTCTCAAACCATGAACTGAAGAGTTATTTTTACTATGTTGACTTATTTTTTTCCGGCAAAGCATCAGTCGTGCATTTTTCCATAGTCCCATCATGGAGCATATATGTATACATTGTAAATAAATTTTGTGCAAAAAGGACTGGAAAAATGAACTGTATTATTGCTTTTTCCCCCCTCTTTTCTTTCTTCTTTCTTTCCTTTCCTTCTTTCTTTTTGTAAAAGTAGCAGTTTGGTATGAGTTGGCATGCATACAGATTTACTAAGTGGGATAAGCTAATTATACTTTTGTTGTGGTTAAACAAATGCTTGTTGATAGCCTTTTTTCTATCAAGAAACCAAGGAGCTAATTATTATTAATAATCATTGCACATTAAGTCTTAGAGTTTCTGACTGAAACTGTTTGGATTGTACAATAACTCAAAGCCCAGCTGTAGTAGTTCAAGTGCAGTAATGAAACTGAATCTAAAATAAAAGCAAATTATTTTTGTCACGCTGGCTCAACTGCTTGAAAATTTTATTTTTCTGCCCAAGCCCTCTAAAATTGTAGCAATTTGCTATCAACTATTCCAGTCTCACTCTCTCAAAATAATTTTAGCACTAGACAGCTTTAGTAATATTTTTTAAAAGTATTTTATATGGTGAACTTTCCTAGTCCTATTTATTTTCAAATGATTTTCAAATCTTTATTAGATGCTAGTAATTCCAAATCAAAAAAGAACCAACTGCACAAGATTAATGAATGCTGTTACGTAATATATTTGTTATTTCAATTAAATTACTCTAGGATGTAAGTTAAATTTTACTCCTCAAAATGTTAATGTTGATTACAAAAAAATAGCCAGTCCTTATACCTGAATTAATGCATTTACATATAGTAAAAGATGTTACACTTGAAAAATCTAATGTTCATAAACAAATGTGGTTGCTGCAAATGGTTGTAGTTAGAAATACTGACCAATTTTCCAGCATAGTTGTATATTCTGCTCTGTAGCCAACTGGTTAACTAGAACCAAATAACATGCTTAGATTTACAATACCTTATAGTTTTCTTCTAAATAATATTATAGCTATAAAGTTTCCTAAGGGCATGGGGGGGGGAAGAGAAACTTTCACTAAGGGAAACTAATTTAAAAAACCCTATTTTTAAAAAGATTTAATGGTAAACTGCTTGATAGGAACAAAAGACCTCAGTGGTGAGAACTATGATGTCTGCCATTCACACAGATGTCACCCCATAAAACCACGGTAACAATTCCCTGTTTAGATTTAAAAAGGGAGACCAGTTGTTTGGTGACTACTAGGCAAAGTTTGATAGATTGGTTTATCAACTGCTTGAAACACTTGGAGAGCATTCCTACTCTATCCAGCTTATATCTCACATGTTTAAAGAAAAGTCCGTTGATAAGACAGCATCATTGGCATGGAGGAGATACACACTCCCCACTGTCCAGAAGTTGAACCTAACATTGGACACAAGTCCTGGGATTGAGCCCCACAAATAACTACTCCTATATAAAGCAGTTTCTTTCTGCTCAGAACTAGACTTGAAGCTTTAATTTTATAGCCATAAAAAACGGAGTCCTTTTATCTTCTGTGTTCTCTGTCTCTCTTAGTGGAAGGAGTGCAATTTTCAGTATGTGACTTTGCTAGTAATTACTACTTGCTTACTTTCTCCATTGGGGTTTTGGGGGGGGGGATTTTTGTTTTCTGATGTATCTGTTGAGGCTGAGAATCACAATGCCTTAAGTTGCACTGATGTTGAAACAGCCACTTAGATCGTCCAGATAGGGATTCGGATATATTCCAACAAAGATCGAGTCATTTGCATTAATGGAGGGAGGGGCGTGGCTGTCTAGGAAACTGCCAACCAATCAGTGATTTAAGAAAATCAAATGTCTAATATAGTCCTCCTCAGCCTTTCTTTCCTCAAAGAAACTCCTTCCATCTTCATAGATGGCCAGGGAAATTATATCTTTCTTATCCCTGCAATACCAAGAAAAACTAGAAATACATTTGCTACCACAGTTAGGTTTTGATAGCCTTGCCCATCTTTTATTTCAGGAATGGAGCAAAAAGTGTACGTACTACTATTAAAGTTTTGGAGATTTATAGATTTCCCCCTTTCATTTACTGTTTTTTTTTACTCGAAAAATATAACCAAGGCAATCCCATTTGGGGTTCCATCCCCACACTCTTTAATCAGCTGCAATTATAGCACATGAATGAATAATACTTTCAAAGAATATATTTTGGGGAGGGGGGTTATTGTTCGTCACATGATGTTAGGCGGCTTTTACAGGCAAAGGAAAGAGAAGTAAACGGGTTACAAATAGGGAATTATCCCTCGTTTAGCATTAAAATTCATTTAGATAAAATTGCCACAAACATTTAAATGGAGAGATTAGTTCCCCCTCACGCCTTATTGCACACTCTCAATGGCTCCGTTAAGAACATTTTATACGTTGGAAATTCCGCCTTCTCAGGCTGCTGGCTGTTTCCTAGTTACCCACATTCAAAGCGACAGAAGAGGAGGGGGGCTGGGGGAAGGGAGAGAAGGTGCCCCCCACCCTCTTTATCTCACTCCCTCCTTTTTTTTTGGCAACCAGACCGCAATTCATCCTCTTAGGTTTGTTGGAAGTCAAGGGGGGGAAATAAATAACAGGATATTATTCTCTCTTTGGACACCCAGTTTATACCCTATATGGGAAAAAAGGCGCCGCTGTTACTCTTTCTCTGTCTGGTTCTCCTTCGCCGCCGCCCCCACCCCCAAAACTGGGAATCCAAAGTTTTTGAGTCGATTCCGTCCATCGCCAAGCGATCAAAATGAACGCAGGACCATGTCGGGGTGTGTGTGGACGCGGACTGGAACGAGCGAGGGCATCGTTTTTGGTAAAAAGTTCTGCCTCACGTCGCGCCTCTCCGGCCCATTTGCGGCACTCGCACGGGGGTGGAGCGGGGGGGCGGGCAGGAAGCGATCAAGGGAGCTGCTGAAATGGGCTGTTTGCCCTGAAAAAAAAAATCTCTGGAGGGCTTCATTTGAAAACAGATCAGTTGTCTTCCTCCTTCCTTCCTTTTCTTTGCCTCTCGCTGCCACCCGTTGCAGAGCCAAAGGAAGACGGAACGCCAGCTTCGACTGCCATCTTTTGGGGATTTGGAAAAACGAGTCTCTCGCTTTGCCTACCCCCCCCCCCCCATGTTCTTTTCTACCTCCGTCCTTCCAAACCTCCGATCCGAAATAAAAGATATTCCGCTGTCTTGGTTATGATAATAAAATTTGGGCTTGGCATTCTTGCAAGGGGTTGGCTTGCAGTTGCGCGTGGAAAACCGTTTTAAAGTCGTCGACCAAGGAAAACTCGGCGCGGGGGCTTCGCCGCAGAAGAAATCCGCCGATCCTCGGGGTGTTTCCATTGCTGCTCGGCCAAGTGCGGAGGAATTTCCCTCTCTTCTCCCTCTCTCTCTCTATATATATATATTCTGTACAAGCATTTGCTTTACGGAACACCCCCCCCCCCCAGCCCCGCTTTCCCTTCCCTGAAAAAGATTGTCGGGCGAGGCCGCATGCGCGGTGGGGCTCCTGAGGTGATTTTTTTTCAGTCGGTGCTTGTCTCGCCGGCTACGGTATTATTAATGTGAATTGATGTCGAAAGAAAGGAAGGACCGAACCGTCCCCTCTGGTGTTGCGGGGAGGGGTAGGGGCTGCTTCAAAGAGAAAGGAAGCGGGGCGGCCACTTGGCGACTCTTTGGACGTTTTCCTCAAGTTTTAATAGCGCTTTCTTGCGACGTTTCAAGCACGTGTTCCGAGATTGGGGGTGAGGGCGGTTGATTTGAATCGACGCTTAAAAAAAGAAACTGTAGGTCCGGCCCAAAAATAACACGGACCGGCCGCTTTTCCTCAGCACTTAAACAGCCGCTCGTCCTCTTTTTTTCTTTTTATTACTGTGCCGGGTAGAGAGAAGCGTTAGCGTGCGTGCGTGGCCTGCCTGCGCGTGCGTGCGTGCCTGCGCGCGAGAGGCCTCTGGGGATAGGTCGAGCCTGGCGCTTCTGCAATTGCCGCCATCTCTCGCCCCTAAAGGAAAGTGAGGCCGGCCGCGTTATACGCCCGCCGTGCCCTGCTCGTTACCAAGCCAAGTTCCCCTCAGGGGTTTTGTACGGAGGAGCGGGAGGGGGCCCCTAGCCACGGAAGGAGAACTGACCAGACCTCTTCTCCCCAGATAGAGGCGGAGTTTCTCTCGGGTCGGGGGAAGGCGCCCCCTCACCCCCGTTCTCTTAGCCGAAACTCGTCGCCTGAAAAAAAAAAAAAACGGCCCGAAAGGCAAACTCGTGGTCGGTCCGAAGTGAATTGGGGCTCATCTCGGCTGCAGCGTGGTCCCTCTTATTTTTTTCTTTTCACTGTCGTCGGGCTTTGACTCTTTCCGCGCGCCCCCAAAAACGAGAAACGCGTGCGAAGTGTTTAAAGAGGTTCCCAGCGAAACTCCTTTCGCTCTGGTCCTCGAAACGCGAAGAAGAAGGAAGAAGGAAACGGGCCTCAGGAAAAAGGGCGCCAGCCGTACTCTTCGAGCAGGTCTTCGGCAACACGCGCCTGTTAGGAAAAAGGGCCGTCGGGCTGCGGGAAGCCCACCGCCGTCCCTTCTAACCCGCCACGTCTCGGTCTGTCGCTATCCTGCCGCCCGCAGCCTCCCCAGAGAAAGTGCGAGCGCGGGGAGAACGAGTCCCCCTTTCCCCCCCCTCCCAATAGGCTCCTCACTCCGGAGTCCAATCTGGCCTTGGACTTTTCCCTAAAGGAGACAAAGACGTCCCCGCCGCCTACTCTCGACCCTCTCTGGGGGGCACTTCGGGGACCAGAGAACGCGAAAGCCACAATCCCGTTCGATGAGGCGGGAGGCGTCTTATTCGTCTTATTGCAAGTTTCCCCGCGGTGCCTCTGTGTGTGGCTGTGGTAAGAGAGCCCGGACACATACTTTTCGGCTCTGTCAGGTTAAAAAAAAAACAGGGTCGGTGTGGAGACAATTTAAGAGTTGGTCGCCTCGCCGCTCGCCTCCCGAAAGCCGCGCCGCCGCGAGAACGTGTGAATGTGCGTGGGCTTCGAGGAATCCCCTTAAAACGCGCGCCGGGAGCCGGCTGGAGTTTTTCCAGCGAAGCGTCAGCCTCCGTCGAAAGTCCCTGTAGTATCCCGGAAAACAAAGCTAAAGCGAGGGCTCTCTTCTTGCCTATTGCCCGGTCCCAAATCTCAGACGAGGAACGTGGGAAAATGCGGTGTGCTTTTGGGAGGAGATGCTGAGAGTTTCCCCCTTCCCTCCAAACGCGAGGTGGTGGGTGTATAAATAATGCTTTAGTAATCCGCCGCGCCCATATTCGCAAAATTGCACCTTTCCTTAGAAAGCTAGATTTTTTTTTACTTCTCAGGTGCTACTACGGCACCTGATTTTATAAGGGTATGGATGTCCCCTCGTAAAGTTGACAAAATGAAGCCGTTCTCGGCTGATCTCACCGCCTCTCTCTTTGAGCTCAAACTCAAAATAAAATGTGGGCAACATACGCGTGGGTTCACCCGGGTCTAACAAAGGTAAATGAACCGAGGACAGGCTTAGATTTTGTTCGAATTCTAGTTCGACTAAATGAACATTTGCTTTTCTCTTCCTCCTTCATATAGTACATAAAATAGACGGCTATTCAGCCAGTTTCGAGACTTTCCTTTCCAGCGCAAGCACCTTGATGAGAAAGTTTTCCAGCAAAGAAAATTTCTTAGTTGTTTAAAAGCTCTAATAAAAAGATCAGAGGGCTTCCAAGGACAAGAAAAAGGGTACGGTTATCACTCACTCTCCCCCTCTCGAGAAGGTTCGTGTGAAGCATTGAACCTTTTTGGAAACCTGTTTCCTCCCTCCTGGAATTAGCCCGTGTGATATACCTGCGTTTTCTCCTTTTCTGCGTGTGACTTTGCTGGGGTTCCAGTCAGTATCCGCAAGATCTCTCTCACACACAACATTTTTGTTTTGTTTATAAAGACACACAACTTTTACAAGGAGGTGGAGGGTACTTTACCCTTGTAAATGTGCGTATGCAAAAAAAAGGGGGGAGAACAGAAATGGGGCGACGAAGGTGAAAGAGAGAACCGAACCCTCTGGCCGCACAGAATATTCGTCCCAAAAGGCGGGTAGCAGGAGGTCTGCTTTGAAAGGCTTTGCGAAGCCCTTCCTGCAAAGTAGTTAATAAACTCCTAAGCAAGTCAGCAGCTTTGTATTTTATGTAGTGGACGGAGAAAATCTTCCAGGGCTTTAATGTGTGAAATAACTAAATGCCTGTGTGGCAGCTGTTTCTAAAGCCAAAACTAACTCTTTGGAAGGAGGGGAGGGGAGACGAAAAGACTGCTCTTTTTTTCCCTTTGGTGCCATTTTGGATGTCATCTGTTTCCTTGGTGACTGTGTTCAGCCTCCCCCCCCCCAAAGCCCCTGAGCGCCTGGATTGTTCGAAAAAAGCATGCTATTTCTGCACCGTCATTTATCACTGTCACCGCATAATGATCCCCCTTGCAGCTCCTTATTGATGTTTGTAATTGCATTATCTCATAAAGGGGAGGGGGGAGGTAGGGGGGAGAGAGATGATCAATGAAACTGAACTGTGCATTGTGGGGTCAGGAGATACACAAGTACTGTTTGTGTGTATACACACACACACACAAACCCCACAGAAACAGAAGAGCTGTTCTGAATTGGGGGTTGGTTGGTTGGGTGAGTGTGGGTATTCTTGTGTACGGTACCTGATTGTATAAGGAAATCGTCATTTCCCTCTCTTTCCCGAGGTTTAGGTAAACTTTTTTGCTGAAATTCAGAACCGCTCCCTGCCTTGCATGTCAACGAAGGAAGGAATAGTCCTGCCTGGTGAGAAGTGCGCTCCGCTGTCACAAGTGGGCAGAGGAAAGTAGCGAATAAGCACTTATGACCCTCCTTTTCTTTCTCTCTCTCTTTAATATTCCTCGTTCCCTGCAACTACCCCTTTTTTCCCTCTCTTGATAAAGGGAGCTCCAAAGAGTAATTGGCAGACACGCTATCTGGGAACTATCTTCAGCACCGGCCTTTTTTCCTAGCTCTTCCAGCGAGACCCCCGCTTTTCTGCCACTAGTATTTTTCCGCTTAATGAATGTGGATTGCAAATTTAAGGCGGATCGCCTCCCAGCTTCTCCGTCTGACTATTTCGCTCCGGGTAGCTGGCCGTTCACTGTTTCTTCCCCTTACCTGAGTGGAAAGAATAAATCAACTTGCCTTCTGAAGCTGGAAACTGGGACCCTCCCTTTCCCAGCTCATCATGAAATGATCCCGTTACCAGCTGGCAAGGGGGGGGGGAAATAAATATCCTGGCTAGCTAAACAGAATGGCATAATGGCTCGGCGTGAGAGTAGGGCATTCCGCGAAGAAATAAACCCAAGAGGTTGCAAGGAGTGGGAATAGAAAGGGGAGCCGCTGGTGTGAGAATGGGCTTTTGCGGAGCCGAAAATGGACTTGTAAACCTATTGATTTGACCGCGGATCCTGTTGGATTTCAACGGAACCGAAAAGATCCTGCTTTAAATGCGTCATTCCTGCTCCCCTCTTTAAATTGCCCTCTCGGGATCGTGCAGCGATCTCGCAACGGTGCCAAGGTTGTTTGTTCACTCTGGGCAATGAAGGTGTATCCAAAAGGTCCCGCCGCGTTGAAAGCGCAGGTTTTGGAAATTCGAATTCTTTTCTGCATTTGATAATCTTTCTCTTAATCATCCTTCCCACCGCCTCGGTTTTTGGATGGGGCGGATAAGTTTAAAAAAAATTCAAACAGACAACACATTTTATATTTCAAGAAAAAAAATCACTTGATTGCAATTCCCTTCTTTAAATAAAATTACATATCTTTTTTTTTTCTTTAGAGAAAAATTGCTTCTGATCATCGTACTGCACTTAACTCCCATGCCCACCTTGGTGGAGCTTTAAATTTCACCCTGCCCAATACAGTTGGTCGTAGCCGCTTTGGCTAGGCGCCCCCTAAGCACACCTCCACTTTAATTTGTTTGCCAAATGCCAACTTCACTTCTGTGATACCCGAGTCCGGGCAAATGCCCTGAGAATTAAGGCACAAGACTTATTAAGAATGCATTGCCTGAGAAGGAAGATTTAATTGAAGGCAGAAGGATGCTTCAATATCCCAATAAGAAATGGGAACGCACCTCTCCTTTCAATCCAACCCCCGCCACGCCCCCGCACCGAAAAGAGGGGGGCTGTATTTAGACTTCAGAGTCGAACCATTGCAAATGGATGGAACTGATAGCATACACGCAGAATGGCACCTATTCTCACTGAATGGCGAAGGGAGGTAACCGTGTTAACTCAGGCACCAATTTTAGCTGAGAAGGTTGGGCGAATCCTCTGCACTCCAACGTCCTTGACTTAGACTAGCAGTGAAAATTTGCCAAATTGCCAGCAGCTGGACATACACAACTCCTAGTTTTTCTTTTCTCTTTTTTTATTTTTTTATTTTGGAGGGAAGAACAAAGAATAAAAGCATTTTGGAAAGAAAAGGTACCCGCCAGGCGAAGCTGTTTGGTTTAGATTAGAAGGTCTTTCTCACAGCTTTGGAGCTGCGCCTTCCTTTTGGTTCTTATTTCAGCCTGAAAGTAAAAATAAAAGTCTCTTTCGTGAGACACCCCTATTTTTATGAATCTAATTGTTCTCTCACCTCCAGCCGCTTTTCTATCAGTAGTGCAGCTATATAAACAGAAACACTCTCGGCTGTATTTTCGAAAGAACCGCTTGATATGGATCACCATGGAATGTTATGCTACGTTTGAATTACATTTTCGGAGGGCTTCCTCTTCCTTCCCCCAATAAATTAATCAAAATGAGTCGTTCATCCAGAATAATTTTAAAAGAGCGGAGGAATAATATTTCATGCCAGGAAATCTTGGTTAAAATAATGAAAAATCACTCTCAGCTTAGAAATTATTTATAGAACAAATCTTATATTAAAAAGAAAAAACCGTATAAACAACAGCTGCATCAACAACGAAAGCCCTCCTGATTTACAATTATTAAATATTTGATTGTCATGTTAATGCTTCACATTCTACCTTTTATATGCATTTTAATCTATAGAATATTTACAGTATTTTTGCGGGTTTGGTTTTTTTTTTGCCAGTGATTGATTACGGATGGGGGGAGCAAAATGACCTGCAAGTTGGCTTTTCCTGCCCCTCCCCCTTTCGCTGTTTACGAAGCCCTTTCCAACAATGGTAATGCGACCAGGACAAATAAATTATGTCCTTTCTAGACGTCAGAGAAACGCTGTTCCTTTTCCTCCCAAATACTTATTTTTATTCTCCTCGACCCCCAGCGCGGTTCTGGTTTTTAAAAAAAATATTTAAAACAATTAGTTCTGATGTTTTTTTTAATCAAATGAAAAAAACAACTCTGATCTTGAGAATAAATATTATTAAGAATTTTCATTTCTTCCTTCCTGCTTTTTTTTTTTTTTTTAAACAGCTTTAAAATGAAAAGTTTCCAGAATCACTAGATATACTCTCGGTCGGATAAATCCGCTTAAAAGTGTGTTGAGAAGAGGTCGGACGAGTCTCCTGTTGCCAGAAGAACAACGGAAGACAAAAGAAGCAGCCACAACCGTTTCTTCCTTGTTTAATTTCTTGGCGTGATTTGCACAGCGCGTTTTCGGGTAGCTCCCAAGATCCAGTTATTCGGTGGGGCCCAATCCAGACTCTGAAATTTGGGCAGCGGTGCCTTTTTCTGTATAGATAATGGGTCTCTGTAGAGCAGCCGCCCACGCCTGTCCTAAACAACGATTAAATGTCTGGCATGGTGGGGCAACTTTGGTTTTTGAGATGTGTATTATATATATGTATGTATATGTATGTGTGCATGCATGTATATATGTGTCTGCATACACACACACACAAATTTATCGCAGAACCGGTGGTGATTGTGGGGCCTCCCATGCTAACTGCCGGGTGAAGGGAAATCCATATAAAAAGCGAGCAGTGACAGGCACATTTGATAGATGGCTCTTGTTTTTTGTTTGGTATATATACACAACAAAAACATACATACACATATACTGGGGACGCAGTGGCACAGTGGGTAAGACGCTGAGCTTGTCGATGAGAAAGGTCGGCAGTTTGGTGGTTCGAATCCCGAGCGCTGCTTAACG
>JANHFQ010001551.1:0-11515 GCA_032468035.1 Aparallactus werneri
TATCTCCTAAGTGATTTCCTAACCTGTTTTTTCCTTTCCTTACAGTCTTCATCGAACCATGTTGAACCACTAAAATGCAGCTGGTCCATTGACTTAGTAGTCGTAAAAAAATGCTTCAATTTGTGCTGTCCACCATTAAACCATCTTTCCAAGCAGTCACCATGCCTCAAGTGTCTTTGTTCCCCACTTGGAACTGAACCCAGAAGGATATTTCTTCCAACAATTTGAAGAAGCATCCAGCCATTTACAATCTGAAATCAAAATGATGCAGTCTAAGAAATTTAGGGTTTTCTCTTACGGGAAACTTAAGCAATCAAATTCTTGAATATGAATTCAGTAGGAAATCAAGAGTGATCAGGTCTTGGACAGCAACTAGATTTGCACTTTTGAACAAGGCAGTGATTCTTTTTGCTATTACACCAAGTGACATAATTATAGAAATACAAGTAAAGAACAGTCATGTATACATATTCTCAATTTTCTTGGTTTTTAATCAGTGATAAATTTACTTCTATAATCCTTATCCCCATTCGCAGGAAGGTCAGGGGTCAGAATCAGAAAAAGAGTCATTTGCTTTTAGAGAATAATTGATTTGATCCAACAACTAGAAAAAGAAAAATGTTATAACCAAGTGGGAGTGAGGGGAGTAATATATCTCTGCAATGCACAATATCTTTTCAGGATATTATTTTCCTTAAAGAAGTTCACTATGAATTCTCTTCATAACTAATCAGTTCTTGAAGCATATTTAATGTTATACTTACAATGTTGGGGAAGCTAAGCCATTACATTACCATTAATTGATCTTTGGATTGTGAGATGTTCTGATCCTCAGTGTAATTTTTTAATATTTTATATATACTATTAGATTTAACATCAGCAGGATTTTTATCACTTTATTTAATAAAGCAAAAAAGAGAAGGCTACTTATTTGCCTCTTTCTTCCCACTCTTATTCTGTAAAACTTTCAGACACCGAATTTTAGACAGTGACACTGAAAGAAGGTTTTCTAAGACTACTTTGAACTTTGTGACTTCAGAGGAAATAAATGTATGTTTATATTTATTATATAGCTTTATTATTTAATCATGAAAACAGTTATAACTTTTCAAGCAGACTAAAACATGAGGTTTCAAGAGGGATCAGTCTATACTAAATATATGCAGGTTGTAAAACCTGATAATTCCTTGCTTATTTTACTCTAGGACACTTGATATAAATTGGATTTTCCTGTGTGGTTAAGCTACCCTCTTCACTTTAATCTTGAGGATAGTTCCCATAAATGTGAATTAGTTCTTATTGGATTAAGAATATATTAGGCATGTTTGTATTTCTCCTTTTATTAAATATGAACATTGGTTCGTTTTTAAAGTATTAGGCTATATGTAGACTAAATTAGTTTAATTAACATTGTGCAGAAACCTTTAGTATTTTCTTCCTGGCAGAAATAACTTCCATTTTTTTCCGCTGCATTTTCTCTTAGTAATGCGTTTGTGCCTACCTTTATCCCCCTCCCCCCAAAAACTGTTGTAAAATGCAAAGGTACTTTTTTCTACTTCTTTTTTTCTTCCTCCTCCATTATAAATTGTTTGCAATTCCTGGCTTCCTGTATTTGATATATTAAATCTCGAAGTAGGACAATATTGTGGGGTTCCCCCCCCCTCCCGAGATTTAATTGAAGTGTGGAAAAGCAAAAGGATTTCAAAGTACTAGAGAGATGACTTTCATTGACAGACAGAATACAAGTGCAAACCACTGGCCACTTTATAATTGAGCTAACAGCAAGTCTACCACTCTGTAGCCATAACATTATATTGAAATTGATTGCTGCTGACTATGTTAATATATCCATGTAGCTTTTTTTTAAAAAGAATCATTTTTTCAAGATTCTAGTTTAGCCTACAGCCTTAATGGTTGCCCACTCAAGTGTAAACAAGTTTGATCTTTTACTAAAACCAAGTTTTATTTTAGATCAGTCAATGTCAACAGAGTCATAAAGGCTGGCATAGCATAATTAACTATTAGGCTTGCATTGTACTGTAATTGTTTCATATAAATCTTAAATGGCATTTTAAGAAGGATTCAAAGAGAGAGGTAATGCGAATAATCATGGGACCAAAGCTTTGGTTCTATGAATAGTTTAAACTATCTGAGTATGGTTAGTTCTGGAAAAAATTACGAGGGAATACAATAGCATTCTGTAAGATTCTCACACAGAAGGTCAAGACCTGCGCTTTTTCTTCTAGAGTACATAATATAGATTATTAAATGTATGTTACTGGCAGATTCTGACAATAAGAATAGCTTGATACTTGGACTAAGTATTTCTACAGAAGCCAGATGCCCATCAGTTTAGGATACTTAATGTGTGTTAATGCACTAGGCTGTGGTTTGGGACTTGGTAGCCAAAATGATCCATTTCACAATTCTATGATTTGTACTTGTATTATGGTGAATTATTTTACAGAGAATAAGCATGCTTTTCCTAAAAGCACCATTTTATCCCAGAAAGCCAACAGAGTAGATGCTGCTGAGTAGCTGCTAAGAATAAGACCTCAGTGCTGTAATGATGTCTACAGAGACCAAAAAGAATATAATATCCTAATAATCTCCACAAGAGCCTGGTTTCCTTTGTCTTATTAAGAAGCTTTGCTCAGGGAATATTTACTAACTGAATACTGTAATAAGCCACAGAAAGGAAACCCTTTCCACCCATTTTGGATGATTCCAAAACCATGGATACATTTAAATAAGCAAATTATAACCTCTTTTGTGTGGCAAAGGAGACCAAGTTTGCTTGCCAGAGGGAGCTACCTGGACGTGGTTCTCAACTCTGGAATCCATTGCTTGAGTTTCAGCATCCCATCATTTCAATTTTTGAGTTAAACGTGTCTAAATATTTAACACTACTGGTCATTCATATCACCATTTATGTGACAAATATCATCTTGAATAAGTAAATGCTGGAATAGCTAATCATTCTTTGTGATAGGGTAATTTAATAACTTGCTCCATTCACCCCACAATTTCCCAATTCTGATAATCCAAGTCAATTTTTAATTCTACATGACAATCAAAATCATTATCTGATTCTCACACAACAATGTCTTTAGCAAGTAATTGGGAGTCAAACTCAAAAGGAATTTTACTTTTAAGACCCACATCCTATCTGCCTAGATTTTAAGACATGATATAGCAAGGACATGTCAACCCAGCCACCTTCTGAGTTTAAAGGAGGAGTAGAATCTAGGCTCATCACCCCAAAACTAGTTACAGGATATTGGGTCTCGGTGTGCAAATAACAGACTATAACCTAACAATTGTGCAATGCTGTGGCATAAAGAAAGCTCCTTGACACAAACATGATATCTAAGCTTCAGATGTTGGAAAGCTTTCACTTGAAACTTGTTAAGATTTCAGTTAGATTCATCCCTTCATCTATTATGCATCTACTGCCAGGGGATCTGGAGGAAAGTGTATAGAATGGTAGGCTCTGAATTTGGACAGGGAACATGATATTATAGTACAATTGCCTCTGTGATTCAGATCCTTCAAACCTGCCATGCCTCAGTTCCTTTGGCACTAGATCACAGCAAATCAGCTACAATTCCTACCTCATAGGGGTTCATGGGAGTTAATTACTGGAATGTTTATACAGCACTTTGAAAATGTAAAGGTCTAGATTAATGCCAAGTTTTATTATTATGAAACCAATTAAAACAAAATGCATTGATCAATGAGCCCAAATCAAAGAACATGTAACTGCAAAGGATCTAATTAAAATTAGAAAAATAGAATTATTGAGAGCTACTGAAATTCTGCACCACCTCTCATTTCAAATTAGCAGAGATCTATTACCCAGTGTCTTGCTCTGTATTTCTCATGTCACAGGCCAAGTAGCTGGAGGTTTGCAGAAGCCAATATTTCCCTTTATTTGTTTAAGAGCTCATTAAGCTGACTGAAAGAAAGATTTCACAGATTCCACAGCTTGACAAGAGTTGGAAGGGATCTTGTAAGTCATCTAGTCCAACCCTCTGCCCAAGCAGGATAATTGACTCTACCTAGGATCAAGCCTCCTAATTGTGAGGCGAGAGCTCTACCTCTAGGCCATCTCTCTGCAAAATCAAATGCTCCAAACTCGATTGCAGAAAATACGACTTCAGCAACAGAATAGTTAATGTTTGGAATACTCTACCTGACTCCATTGTTACAGCCTTTAACCCCCCACAGCTTCAACCTCAAGTTGTCCACTGTGGACCTCACCCTGTTCCTAAAGTGCATAAGCGCACTGGTGTGCCTACCGGTGTTACTGTCTCCATTTACCTGCATATACTTTCTTTGTACATGTTTATATTTATACTTATACCTGTTTAAACTTGACAAACAAATGCGTAAATAAAATAAATAAATAAATAGACTTTGGGGGAGAGTGACCATGTTATATTGGTATTCAATATAACACAAACACAAGCAACAGAACAAAATTACATTAATATTTTAGACTTTACAAAAGCTGATTTCAACAAACTTAGAAAGAATTTGGAAGGATTCTCTGAATCAAAATCTTAAAGGGGAAAACCACTCAAGAAGCTTGAGAAACTCTGAAAAATCTATATCTACAAAAAAGAAGTCCCAGGAGTGAAATTAGTTTGTATGTCCTGAATAGAAAACCACACCTCTGCACCAATCTCCCCCAAAATTGACACAGAGGTACCTTTCTGTAGTAAGATGGTCACTGTGGGGGTCATGAGTGCATAGGAGGCCTCTTTGCTCCCCAAAAAGGGTGGAAAAGGGGACACTTTGCAGCAAAAAAGCTGGGATGCTGGGAATTGTAGGCTGGCCCCACTGCAGCAAAATTTCACAGACTATCTACAATAATCATGACTGAGTTGCCAAAACTCATACACTGGAAGCTTTGCCCAGAGGTTTGAGTTCAAATGCAGTAAAATCACTGGAATCCAGTCTGTCATTTCTACTTCAATAACTATCTGGTTTGGTACAGCAAGCAAACAAGACAGGTACAGACTTCAACAGATAATTAGGACTGCAGAAAAAACAACTGCAACCAGCCTGCCTTCTACTGAGGATTTGTATACTTGCATGAAACAGAAAGTGGTCTGAAAAAAATATCAGCAGACACCTTACTTCCTGGACATAATCTATTTCAATTTCTACCCTCAGGACTCTGATATTGAGCATTGCATACCAAAACAACCAGACATAAAGATATTTTTCTCCCATGCCATCACTCTGCTAAACACTGAATTCTTGCAACACTGTCTCATTTCTCAAGAGGTAGAAATACTTTGACAGATTTGAACATTGAGCCTTATCCAACAAAATGCAATTTAGTGGTGAGAAAAGTAAGTTCTTACACTTAGGCGAGAAAAACCAAGTACACACATGTGAGAAGGATCTCAGATCTCAGAACAAAACAAAATAAGAGTTAGGGCCTTGGAGGTCTTCTAGTCCAACCCCCTGCTCAAGCAGGACACCTTATACTCTAACCATGGTGGTGAACCTATGGCATGCATGCCAGAAGTGGCATGCAGAGCCCTCTGTCTTGGCATGCAAGCCATCGCCTCAGCTCAGCTCCACCGCACATGCGCATGTGGGTTTCCCACCGGCCAGCTGGTCTACAAGTCTCTGCCGTTCATGTGCAGGGATCAGGGGTGTGTGTGGGTCATGCATGTGTGTGCGGGTTGCGGGGCACATGTGCAAGGCACACATGTGGGAGGCATGCATGCATGCATGGGATTGCAGTACATGTGTGGCACATGTGCATTGCATTTTGGGGATGCACATGCATGTGCTTTGGGCACTTGGTGCCAAAAAGGTTATCCATCACTGCCCTATACCATTTCAGAAAAGTGCTATCCAGTCTCTTCTTTTTTTTAATCAATATTTCATTGATTAAAAACATAAAATACAAACCAGACATAAAAAAACATACAAAGACAACAAACTTATATATATCTCCAATCTATAGATAAATTAATTACATACTAGTAGATGTGGGTTTCTAACATGACTCAGCCTATTCTTGCAATATATGCGCGTGAGTTATTACATTTGCATTTTACATATACATTCTACATATTTTCCTATTATTTGATAATCCATTTATATCTAAATTCCTGTAACCTTTCTACGCCCCTATTTCTCTTTCTGACTCTTCTTTCTTTTCGACAACCAATTGTATCATAAATCCCAAGCTTTGTAAAAATCAGAATCACCTTTTTCTTTCAATAACATTGTTAATCTGTCTAATTCTACACACTCAAGAATTTTATTAATCAATTTTTCATCCGTCGGGATACCTCAGCTTTTCCAATTTTGAGCATATAACAGCCTTGTTGCTGTTGTAATATGTATTGTAAGATAGATTTCTTTCTTCTTGTACTTTTCCAGAATCATTCCGAGAAGAAATATCTCTGGCCTGAGGTCCATTTTGTTGTTTATTATTTCTTGTATCCACTTCTTAATTTTATTCCAGTATTTTTTTGCTTGGTGACAGGTCCACCATATGTGGTAATAGGATCCATGTGAGTAGCCACACTTCCAACAATTTGGGGCAATCCTAGCGAACATTTTCAATAGTCTGGCCGGGGAAAGGTGCCATCTATAATGCATTTTATAGAAGTTCTCTTTATATGCAGTCGCCATAGTTAACCTATAGTTCTTTACCATACTTTGTGCCTTTGTCTAGCTCTGGCTTTTATCCAATGTTCCTGGCCCAGGCAATCATGCTGTCTTTTACTATTTCATCGTCAACTTTAAAATTTAATAAAAACCTATATAATTTAGATATCAATTTGTCATTGCCCCCAAAAATTATTTGGTCAAATTTCTGCAACTCTTTAGAAATTCCATATTTTTCCTTAACTTTTTTACATCTTGCTTTAATTTGCACGTATGGCCACCAATCTAAATTTAATCTTCATTTTTTAAGTTCCTCTCTTGATTTAAGCACCCCCCTCTCATTTAATATTAATACATTGTTTTTTTGCCTGGGAGTTCTGGACCCCTCTTGTGTGGCACATGTAACCTTGTTGTTACATGAGCGACACTCATGTGGTTGCCAATTTGCTTCTAGGTCCAATTCAAGATGTTGATAATTATCTCACAAAACCTTTAGAATATGGGTTCAGGATATCTGTGGATCTATTTCACCTTGATGGGACTGGTCCACCCGCACTCATTCCAACAGAAGAGGCATGCTTCGGATTCTGTCTACCAAAGATTTTCATTGGCAGAGTCTAGGAGAAGAGACTTTTCTGCTGTGGCCCCTACCCTCTGGATTGTTCTACTACTGGAAGTCTGTCCCTACACTCCTGGCCTTATAGTTCTGCCAGCTGGCCTCAGAGTCCAATAGGGGCACAATATGCTGGGCTGGCTGAAAGGGTAGAAAAGACCCCCCATGTTGTCCACCCTCCTGGTTTTTAGCTTTCTATTTAATTCTACTAATTTGAACTTCTTTGTAGTATTACCTTTTACCCTTTTTATTATAATGTAAGCCACCAGAGTTTCTGTAGTGCATGGGGTGTCAAACTCAAGGCCCGTGGGGCTGGACCCAGCCCACGGGTGCTTAGATCTGGCCCATAGGGGGCCAGATCAAACAGCAAAGGCCGGCCTGCGGTGCCTCTGCCAGCAAAAACAGAGCCCCATCTTCATTGACAGAGATTTGAAGAAGGCCATTGCAGCTGAAAACGGAGATCGGGAGCCCGTTTTCAGTGGCAGACCACTCGGGCCACCACAAACACCCCCAACATGAGTGATGTTGAGCTGGCCATGCCCACCATGGCCACAACCTCTCCCTAAGGTCAAACACAACCCTGATGCGACCCTCAATGAAATCGAGTTTGACACCCCTGCTGTAGAGTAAGGTGGGTGGCGTAAACAATAAATAAAATAAATAATTCCCAGAATCTGGCTTCTTTAGACTCTCTATGACCTATTTTATAAAAAAGAGCTCTGTAAAACTCAATTAGACTCAGACTCTGTGCTGTTGTTGCCTTACAGAAGTCAACAGTGGTGTCTGCGGGATCTCGCTTCAGAATGATTAACCCAGTATTAAGGCATTATTTTGCAATGTGCATGGCAATAAGGGCACATCTTCCATTGTAATGCTGCAGGTCTGGCTGCATCTGTTTGTTGCCTCCTGCTCTTCTGTTAACATCACTGAAAGCCAAACTCAATCATTAAGAACATGCTGCTAACAGTATGAGTCATTTAATCAGGCAACTTCATGAACACAAAATATATTACTAAGTGCGATTGTCTAAATTTTAATAAAAGTCCTGTGAGCATCTGTGTGTCTTTCTATGTATCTTTTATTTCTATTACCTTCAGAGTGCATGTAGCAGGGGTGTCAAACTCAAGGCCCAAGGGCCAGATACAGCCTGTGGGGTGCTTAGATCTGGCCCACGGGGCCACTGTGGCCCACGGGGCCTCTGCCAGCAAACTGGAGCTCAGAAGGACCACAGGCAGCCCTCCCGAGCTCTGTTTTCACTGCCAAAGGGTTGCAGTTGCAGCTGAAAATGGAGCTTGGGAACAGATTTTTGCTGGCAAAGCACTTGGGCACCACAGGCACCCCCAATATGAGTGATGTCAAGCTGGCTACACCCTCCCTGGCCACGGCCACCCCAGCCCTCCAAGGTCAAACACAACCCTGATGCGGCCCTCAATGAAATCAAATTTGACGCCCTGCAAAATAGTCTTCAATTTACAACCATTTGTTTAGTGGTCTTTCAAAATTACAACAGCATTGAAAAAAGTGACTTATGGACCATTTTCTACACTTACGACCCTTGCAGCATGCCCATGGTCACATGATCAAAATTCACAGGCTTGGCAACTGGCATGTATTTATGACAGTTGCAGTGTCCTGGGGTCACGGTTATCATCTTTTGCAACTTTCTGACAAGCGAAGTGAATAGGAAAGGCAGATTCACTTAACACTATGTTACTAATTTAACAACTGCAGTGGCAAGAAACAAGTGTGAAGAAAAGTCATAAAATGGGGCAAACCTCACTTAACAACTGTTTCGCTTAGCAATGGAAATTTGGGCTCAATTATGGTTGTATGTTGAGGACTACCTGTACGTAACTAACACATCAGCATTAGATGAAATCATAATCGCTCCACTTTTTAGATATACAAAAAAATGAGCATCTACTTTCATTAAAATTAAACATCATCCACTGTGGCATCATGTTTTATTGTTCCCTGGAAGCCGCCCCGAGGAGAGGGGCGGAGTATAAATCCAAATAAATAAATAAATAAATAAATCATCCATAGGATGACAATCATTGACCAAAAAAAACTTGAAGGGATCTGGTAGCACTTTTCTGTTTAACAAGTTTTATTCAAAGGCGTGAGCTTTCTTCAGCTGCTATTAGTGAAGTCTGTCCCATCTAGGCACCTGATGAAGGCTCATGAACATTTATGCATTTAAATATGTGTTAATGAGAAAACCTGCTATTGGAATCTTCCTGCTTTAGACCTGCATCCTAGTTCCAATTCTGTATTCACAGATCATTTGCTTGAAGCATTATATGTATATATGTTGCGCAGGCTTTTAGCCTTGGAAAAACAACTTATCTCATGGAACCAAGGAAAGTTAAAAACAATTCTCTTATTTCTGATGAAAGGACAGACTTTGACTTCATTGCATGTCTTTCATTACAGAAACTTCTTTGGTGAATAGTTGAAAATGAGCAAGGGTTTAAGATAGCCCATTTATTCCCCGTATCAAGACTCCCAAAAAACCCCCCACCTTCTTCTTTTCTGAAACAAAAATACAGCAATTCATTGGAAGAGTTCATAGCTTCTCATTGATTTCAAAATATCTTGTCAATATGCAAAAGCTTTTGAAATACCCAGATGGACCGTTCTGATTGGTAAAAGGATGAGGGAACAGTCACTATTGACATATCTCTCAGTCAGAAGCTGATAGCCCTAAAGGCCTTATTCAATCTCTTCTTTTCTGCTTCTGAACCAGTTATCGTTATGCGCAGTGACGGACGCCAGCAATGATCAATAAAGCACCACAGAATATCAAACTAAAAATAATGCAGAAGGTTAGCTCTTCTCTTGGTGTCAGTTTTCATGAAGATTAAATGTCAGACAACTCCCTTTCTTTGCTCTCGATATACATATATTTTCCGGTGTCCAGAATTACAAAGGATATGAAAAGGCTTTTCCTCACGGCACAGCTTTTGTAGAAAGACAGATAAAGAACAAACAATGATGGATGAAAGAGACTGGATAGATTGCTATCAGGGTTTCTGTCTTCATAGCTTCAGTTACACTGTCTTTATTAGAAAAGTGTAAATTGAGAAGGTTGAGGTTTCAGTGTTTCTCGAACTATATTGGAAAAAATACAGATTGCTCCTTTCTAATTATGCGCAGAATATTTAAAGTTGATGCAGAATAAGGTACTGCTTTAAAGATTCTATTTTGCAATGCCATTGAGCCAAGCACCATTAAAAGAAAACAGCCAGAAAACAAGTAAGAAAAAAATATGTTGAGTAAACATTTAGTGAATTAAGACACCAGGCCAGAGACCTGGAGATCGTGAGTTCTAGTCTCACCTTAGCCATAAAAGTCAGCTGGGTGACTTTGGGCCACTGACTTTCTCTCCGCCCAACTCAATTCACAGGACTGTTGTAGTGGGAAAAATAGGAGGAAGGGAGGAAGATTAGGAATGTCCATCACTTTGAGTTATTTGTAAAAAATAATGCAGGTGGGATTCAAATTAATGAATAAGATTAAATATCCAGGGGAAGTTGTTTTTTTTCTGAATTAAGTCATCTTGATTTAAATAAAGCTTTTAGTTATTTTCTGCAAAGATAATGAATGGATCCAGAGACAGTCTTACCAACAGTTTTTAAAAATCAGTACAATAATACGAAGTCACTAACAAGTCTTATTCATTATATATTGGATCTCTTCTAATTATGATTAACTCAGGATTTATTCCATTTTAAGGCCTGATTTAGGATGGTCTCTTCACATGCATAGGTCAAGATTCTACCAGAAATTAGTAATTTCTGTTTAGTACACCCTGCCCACATCTTTTTCTTTTGGTAACTTAACAGCAAATCAGTAGAAGAGACAGTAGACACGTATGTTCTATAATTAAGCAAAAGTGCAATTCTGGATCTTAATAACAGGGGGAAAAAGATGGCCATTTTCATTAATGGCTCCCAGCATACATATTTTAATGATCCACATCCTATTAAGGCAAAACACAAAATTCCTTTTTAAAGATTTAAAGTCGGTCTGATTCAAGCTGACTGATCAGGACCCTTATATTGTGATCTGTTAGATTTGCCTGCTCACTGATATAACATAGTTAGCAAATATATTCTGCATAACCAAAGCAGAGACATTAGTGAATTAATGCAAATATATCCATTTTTTTAAGCACTGTATTTATATATCGCCTATCAGGGCATTTTCCAGCCCTCTCTAAGCGGTTTACAGAATCAGCATATATTGCCCCCAGCA
>JANHFQ010001551.1:17907-28630 GCA_032468035.1 Aparallactus werneri
AAATGCTCTGTCCTACACATTGGCAAAAATAATCAGAACACCAAATACAAACTGGGTGGTAGTGATCTTGTTGATGATCCCCACATTGTCAAGGACCTAGGAGTACTCATCTCAAATGATCTAAGCCCCAGAGCTCAATGTAACAGCATTGCCAAAAAGGCATTAAGAGTTGTTAACCTAATTTTGCAAAGCTTCTTCTCTGGTAATGTTGTATTACTAACTAAGACATACAAAACCCTTGCCAGACCAATTCGCAAATATAACTCATCCATCAGGAATCCACACTGTATATCAGACATTAGCACAATTGAGCGGGTTCAGAGGTATTTCACAAGAAGAGTGAAATACCCATAATAGAATATCATATGCCCTCAGACTTGACATTCTGGGCTTGAACAATCTGGAACTGCACCACCTGCAGTCCGATCTAAGCATAGTACACAAAATTGTCTGCTACAACATCTTACCTGTCAACGATTTATTCAGCTTCAACCACAATAATACACAGGCAAGCAATCGATACAAACTCAAGGTAAACCACTCCAAACCCGATTGCAGAAAATATGACTTCTGCAACAGAGTGGTCAATGCCTGAAATGCTCTACCCAACTCAGTTGTTACAGCCTTAAACCCTCACAGCTTCAACTGTCTACGGTGGACTTCACCCCATTCCTAAGAGGTCCGTAAAGGGGGCATGCATAAGTGCACCAGCGTGCCTACCTCCCTGTCTTACTGTCCGCAGTTACCTGTATTTATTTCCTTTGTTCATGTTTATGCTTATACTTGCTACCCTGTACATGTATGACAAACAAACAAATAATTATCAGTAAACACTCCCTATGTATTGTTTGCAAACACGACACTTCTTAGATCGAAGCACTTAGTGCCCCACTGACATTAAGATATTAATAAAGACACAAAATTGTAACTATGAGTGAGTATGGATGATAATATGGCAGAAGCCCCAATTTATACTCAGATTTAATTATGCATAAATAAAACATTACTACAGAATTAATAGTCTGTAAAAATTCATCAGGCTACACTTTACAACTTTTGCCTAACAATTTGCTTCCTGTCTTGAAAGTTGTTTTCTTTGTTATTTCTTCACCGGTCATGCAGTAAGCTTTCTTGCATTTGTTAGGAAAGGTAAATACTTCATCATCTAGACAGCAATTTGCATGATTTTACCGGGTGAAGCAATACATGGCCCAGAGGATAATTGAGCTATAAACAAGTCAACATAATTTTAGCCATCACAACCCCCTAGACAAAGGGTTAGTTTTCAAATGAGGAAAGAAAATATTGCACCAAAACAGATATAGATGAAGCAAAATAATATTATTCCTGGGTCAGAAAGGAGCCTAAAGCTATGTAGGAGGAAATACAGTTATTTTAGGCATGTGGACTATATTATAAAATGTTGCTATTATCAGCCTTTAGTAATAGAGTAGAAGAGTCACTTTTGGAAAGCAATTGTTTTTGTTTTACTTTATTTAAAAATATTATCCTTGATTTTTTATTCTTCTTCTCCTTGATCTTGCAATGAATATAAGTCCTTCCATTTCCTACCATCCAGTCAGAGCTGAATGAGAAGTGAAATGACTTCAAAGAAAAACCGGAAAGTCCAGTTGCCTCTTGAAAAAAGCACCTTTGAGGCAACCATGACCTGGATGGCTGAGAATCTCCATAAACAGCCCTGACTTAGATGCAAAACTATTGAATGAACTTGAGCCAGTTACTTACTCTCAGCCCTCTCAGGAAGATGGCAATGTCATACCACTTCCGAAAAATCTTGCCAGGAAAATTTCAGGGACTAGTCCAAGCAACTGAGTTGCTAAGAGTTAAGGCTGCCTTGAAGATACAATAAAAACAATACTGACAATAACTAAGTGTGTATGATGTAAATACGATTGAAACTCAGCAGGGGTACAGTTTAGATTTAATAACCAACGGAGATGGAAGAATTGGGAAATATGTTAATACAGAATTAGGAAAATCTGTAAGTTACCAAATCCTGATATAACAAAGTTTTATAGCCCCACTATATGCAACTTGTCAAGATACTGGGAAAATATTCATCTGCCAAAAATATGGAGACAGACATTATTGGTTGTAATCCCAAACTCTCAATCTGAAAAGTGAATTCTTATCATCCAACATAGATTTAAAGACTTTTGACTTTTTTTCCTAAACAGAGTAAATGTAGTATTGCAGTCCCACTTTATTTAATGTGATATTTATTTGTTTGTTTGTTTGTTTGTTTATATATTTATTAAATTTTTAGGCCACCCAGCTCTTATAGGACTCTGGGTGGTTTACAGCAATTAAATATGAAATAGAAAGTTTATGCATTGGAAATGCTGTTGGATTTGATTTATTTGCTTGGACTCTTTAAAACTTTATAACAATTTCAAAGTTTGAAATATGAATTGATCTGTAGGATCTGCTAACTACAAAAATAATAAAAATATGATTTAAATTTAAATTCTACTAAGCTGTACAAGGCAAGGATGCCTAATATCTTCTGTCCCTTTAATAACAAAAAGTCATACATTCAGGAACATTCAGGAACATGTCTAAGACATATCGTGTTAAACAAATTGCTACTAATATAAAAATACTTTAGCTTGGGATATGACTTAACAGACAATCTTTCCCTCCTTCTGAATCTTGAAGAGAGTTGTGTGGAGAGTGGCTCAGCGTAAATGGGTAAAAGAATGTTTATCACATTTTCAGGGCTTTTACAGAGATAAAAACTCCATGAGAGCACAGGACTTTTTGTCTTTGTTTGTTTTAACTTATACTGTATAACAACACTGAAAGGCAATATTGTACCAATAGAAAAAAATACAGAGAGAACAGGGTTGAACTGTAGAGTCCTTGGTGCTGTCTAAGCTTGGTTGTTTGCTTGCAGATGTTTTGTTATAGACTAAGTAACATCTTCAGCACTAGAAAGGGTGGGGTTTGCTCTATGTTTATACAGAATAATGTGCTCTGTTAGTGATGCTGGGAATATTGTTTTTTCTCATTGTTAAATCCTTGATTAGTATACTGTTTACTGATTGATTGTCTGCTATTATTCCTTGTGTCAATTCCTATTTACCATATATACTCGAGTATAAGTCTAGTTTTTCAGCCCCCAAAATGGGCTGAAAAAGTCACCCTCGACTTATACTCGGGGTCAACTGATTTTGGGGACCTAAGGTGATGCCCATGCAGCGTGTGCCAAATGCACTGCATGGGTATCACTTTAGGCCCCAAAAATCTCTGTTTGCAGCAGCACAACTGTTTGCTGGGAGGGCCCAGCAAAAAAATAAAATAAAAATAAAAAATTCAAATATTCAAAATGGCCAACCGTAAATAAAACAGCTGATTTTCAGGGCTAAATTGATGCCTCGACTTATACATGTGTCACTAATGTTTCCCAGTTTTCATGGGTGAAATTAGGTACCTCGACTTATACTTGGATCGACTTATACTCGAGTATATACAGTATGTGGGTGTTGATTTCTGGCAAGGAGGTGTTCTGACCTTTTTAGATTGTTAGCTTTTTATGTCTCTTTTGAATGGTGTGTAAATGTTGTTTATCTCTGTGCCTGTTGATGGCTGATTAGCCTGAGTGCCAAGGGTTCAGAAATTTCCCAGCATTTTTGGATTTGGCTTGATCTAAAATGCTCAGTCTCCCAATTGAAGAGAAGGTTAAATCTATTCATGTTTCGTGAAATTAAGCAGTTTTATCATGTCTTCTGACACCTAGTTTATGTTCATGGAAATTCTCCTCTAGTCTTCTGCCTGTCTGTTCTATAGTTATAATAACAGTCTCTTTGCAGTCAAAGGTATTTGATATGTACAGTAAAAATTATAAATACGTACATATATAACTTTTAAACAGTGAAATAGAAAAAGGAAGAACAAAGACTTTAACTGAATTTTAAAACATAATTAAAAGGTGGCAGAGATGAATCAAAGTAAATTTAATAATAATTTAATAATAAATACATTTTGAATTGTATTTATTTTTCAATTCTTGATATTAATATTGATATAAGGAACTTTAATAAGAGAAATATAGGAGAAAGATTAAGTGGTAAATTTAGAAGAGAGGAACAAATTGGGGCAATATTTTTTTTAGAAATCTACTTCATCAACACCAAAGAAATATAATTAAAAGTCATTCATATACAATTTAATAGTCCTGTAAGCCTTCTCTGGCCAAAAGCTCTCATTGTCTCTCTTTTTTCTAAAGAGTACTGCCTGGAACTGAACTATTAGTTAAAGTATAATTTGACTCATGAGCTAATTACTTCATGAATCAGATGCAGTTATGTCTCCCCTTCAAACTTGGTGCTAGCAAAGAAATATCTTGGTCTACACAATATTCTCAGCCAACTAGCCCAATAGCACACCTTGAATACAGCCTATCAGAAGCTCCCAGTCCCTTTCTTTTTTCATTCTGGTCATAAAGTCTGAACTACCTCCTGTTTTTCTAAAAAGAACAAATTAGGATCAATATAAACAGATATCAGAAGTAAACATATTGACAAATAACTATTTTATTGTGCAAGTTTGAAAATGTGCAGAGAAAATCCAAATTAATGGATGTTTTCTAAATGCTTGCATTTAGATTTAGGATATTATATCTCACAAAACTGAATTCTGTTACCCAACTTAGTCTTAGAAATAGTGTCTACATTTTCAGAATTTACTCCATCTCAGTTATTAACAAAAACAGAAGGTGGCAGGTGAGTGTAATGATTAATCCATTAGATGGAACATGCTTCTATTTCAAAGTTTCTTATTTTTTCCCCTAAACTTTGTCAGTTCTAATTTATCACTCGAAACCAAAATACAGTAATTATATTAGTATTAAGTTCTATGACCCAGCCAAGGTTGTATTACAGTTGTGAAATCACTCATGGATTCTAGTGACATTTGTTAACATGTTACAAGGTAACACATGTTGAGCTCAGGCTCCTGACATTTCAAATTAAGTCAAAAGAAAAATTAATGAAGTCATCGCTCAACAGATTTTCCCAATTGTATGATGAGATTATAGTCAGGAATAAAATAACATTTTTAGTTTTTACTAGGAAGTTTGTAATGCTGGTAAAAAATTTTTAATTCTAACGCTATCCGAGTTTCATATTTTAATGATTTGCTGCTTTGAAGGTTACATTGGATGTATGTGTCATGCCTACCTTTTATTCCACTGAAATTACTAAAGTATTTCAGACAAAAATTATTCTAATCTGTATTGCTAGTTTGCTCTATGATTCATAAGAGGACAAAAGGCTATTCACGTTTAACAATTTAGAACAATTAAAACAAAGCAGGATAGATAAATCAAACTTTGACATTTTCTGGAACAAAAACTGTAGTACATAATGATACATCCAACTCATGCGAGGAGGTCATCAGATAAAACAGATTAATTTAAACACATATGAATATACATATGGTAGTTGCTGTAAAAAATTATAAAGGATGAAACACTGAATTATATTCTACAACTATGAACAGCAAAATTTTCCTAGGCAATATTTCAAGGAGTAAGCTTATGTTTTATGAAGTATAACATGGTACTGTCTTCTTCAGACATCCATTTTAATGTATGATGGTTGGGGAGGGCTAAAGATGGGATTGCAGATCCAGATGTCTTCCCTCCACTTTCTTGACTCCACATGTTGAACTGGAACTCTGAAGAAGCTCAATGTACATCTCACCTAAATGCATGAAAGTTGAATAGAAATGAGAAGAGAAGATAACCAGCATGTGTGCCTGGCCCTTATTCCTTTATTCATCAGGTGAACACCTGAAGCAGAGACATGGACAAAAACATTATAATTAATAGCATAACAGAGGTGGTCAATTTGATGGATCAATAATTTTAATATTACTGATAAAATGTTAAATGCCATTCAGTATATATTATATTGCTATTTATTAACCCTTTCATAACTGAATAATCTGGCCCTTACTTTTGGTAACAATTTTTGATAACTATCTTCTAAGGGCTGATCCACAACTCTGGCTTGAGATATAATTGAACTTTTTCTCCTAATTCAGGATTAAGTGGTTGTTTCACCATTCAAAGATATAATGGTTCCCCCTCCCCAAAGCTACTTATGACCCAGTTTTGGAGTTCCAATGGTTGCACATACCTCCATGGACACATAGCCACATTTTGGCTACTTTTCATTTTTAGGGCCAGTTGCAGCATACTATGTTTTTTACTGTTGCTGGCAAAATGCCGATAGAAATACATGAATTCACTTAGCAACCATGGCATTCACTTAATGATAAGAGGGCATGTCGAATCAAAAACCAGGCGTACCATTTTTGTCTTGGACTCAGCAAACCCGACCCAGAGTAGAAGTCTGCAAGAATTTATTTATTTATTTATTTATTGTTGGATCGAGGGGTGGGAGTGGGAGGCACCGTTTTTATGAAGAATGGTGATACATGAAGAGCTGAATCAAATTACAGACTGCTCAGCTTCACCAAGAAACAGCCTGACCAAGCAGTGCTACTCAAAGCTAGACTGAAGTAAGCCAAGACAGAATAGGGGCAGCTTTGTCAGAGGCTTGTTAGAAGCTGCTAGTATTTAGTAAACAACCAGAGAGCTCATTGGAAGAGTTCCATAGAAGAGTTCCAAATGCTAGAACTTGAAACTATCATAACCTTTCCTTGAAATTTGCTATTTTTAAAATCTCAACTTGCTTAATGATTTTAGCTAATATAACGTATACTATATACTTGAGTATAAGCCAACTCAAGTATAAGCCAAGTACCTAACTTTTCCTAGGAAAACTGGGAAAAGTTATTGACTTGAGTATAAGCTGGGTCGGCTAAATTTAGCTAGCAGTTCAGGTAAACCGGTAGCTAAATCATCTGATTTTGGGGCCTAAATTGATGCGTGTGCAACGCACTTGGTGCACACTGCGCACATATCACCTTAGGCCCAAAAATCAGCTGACTTGAGTATAAGCCGAGGGTGTATAAGCCAATAAACATTTTGGGTGCTGAAAAATTCAGCTTATACTCAAATATATACGGTAGTTTCTGAAAAGATAAAACTCATATATTGTTTGGCAACTTTTTCTTTAACATCACACAACCTATTATTTCACTTCCATTAAGTAATAAAATAGAAAAACATAACCTGTTCTTCTCTGATAGCAAAAACATTCTGACCTATATGCCTACTGCGGTATTCCCAAATTGTAGAAAACAAAAGGAACTAAGTTACGCATTCTATAAAGACCATTAATGAAAACATTCATCTATTTCATACATTTCAAACCTGTACCATTTACCTCAGGGAATTCTAAATCCTGCTGCAAGCAGATATATTCCTTGCTCTACTTTTGTCCTTATTTTTGCATGTTGTGCCTCTTGCGACTTCATTAAATGTGTTCTTATAACGTCTCACTAGTTCCTTTTATTTTCTTTGGAAAACCCCTATTATTACAATCTGGCAACCAGGCTGTAAATTCAGTTCAATTCAATTACACACAAATAGTGAGCCAAGTTAGTCTGGAATTGTAGTGGTTAAGGGGTATCAGACTGGGGAGAGTCTGGTTTAAGCTTCTCCTTCATCATTCAAGTCACTGGGTAGCTTTGCAACAGTCATTCTTAGCACATCATATCCCATAGCTGCCAAGGGGATAAAATAGCAATAAACATGTATGCCACCTAAAGCTGTCAAGAGAAAATAGCAAAAGTTAAAGATATTGAACACATAAATATATTCATAAATACTGTATATAGCTATTTATGAACGCAATCATGTAAAGCACAGAAATTCCAAATGTGCTTGTTTCATGAAGTGTTTTTTTAAAAAAATATGCTTGTTTATTTTCCTTTAGGTTAAATTTTGTGTTGGACATTACAAAAATCAGCCCAAGTAACTATAAACTGCATTAAATGGACTCATTTGATGTTGGTGATACCGAGATTCATAAAGATAAGTGCTGTAGGATAAAGCTTAGTACCAGGACACAGGCATTCATTAAAGCTGTAGTGATGGCATGTACACTATGATATCATTGCACAAATAATATTACACCACATATAAGTCCCTTGTTCCCCTTGGCCTCCCCAGATGATGCATATGTTAAGTTATGATTTGTAAATTAAATACCGTAAGTTAAAATAACAAATTGACTGTCAGTATAACTCCACAAACAGCTACCTTGGATTTAATAAACAGTGCTTTCTAGTACCATAATATTATTAATATCATTAAACAGCTGTATTCTAATTCTGAAAATGTGAAAAATAAAATTTGACTTTTGTTACGAAAACTGAAGAGATTAGTGGAAAAGTTTAGAAACATTAAACTTTCCCATCTAATATGTATTATGAAAGTACAGTATAATACAGTCATGGCAGACCATATTATATGGCATTATTTTAACTATGTTAAGTACAATAAGTTAATTTATACTGTGATGATAGAAAGCATGAGAAACATTTAGGAGGCCACTTTTGTGTTTATATTTTTGTGTGTAGTACAAGATTCAGCTGATGGTTTAACTGTGCTATCTGTAGGCTTTTTTCAGTTGAAGGGAGGGTGGGATTTTTAAAAAAGATGGTGAATATGTTATGTTCACTTTCCTGATGTAAAGGCCCAGAAGAAAGAGACAGAAGATGGAGAGAGGCTTTGAGATCTGGAAGAATATGTACCTTACTCAAATAACTAGAAAGGAGATAGGTTATAAAGGACTGTGAGGTAAATAGCAGCCAAGGACATGATTGTGAATGTTACCATCAGGATTCCAGTTGTAAAGTGGAGGCAGGTAGGAAGATCTTGATTCAAAGATGACTTTCTATGTACCTCTGAATGTGTAGCTATCAAGGCTCTGAATAATGAACCCAATCAATCCAGCAATTCTGAGACTTTCGGCTTTCTCAAAGAACTGCTTTATTAAATATATCATGTCAGCACATTTTAATTGCAAAACCAGCTCTGGCTATTTCCCGCGCTTTCAATATAATTAAAGAATAGACAACTCCTTCTCTCCTTGTCACAGGTCACATTATCCAATTAGGTGTTCTGGTATGTCATCCAGTTTCTTCCAGCACTTGTTGGGATGACCTTGATTCCCATGAGATAGTACAAAGTGTGTCAATCTGAGAAACGGAGAAAATGACTGTGACAGGCCCGATCCGTTTCGAAGTTGACAGTATCATTTTGTGTGTCTTCCTTTTACATGGTACTTTCATTTGCAAGAAAATTCTGTAAATTTCAGCAGTAAAATTTGCAGTAGGATAATATTGAAATTTGTAAAAGAATAGCAAACATGTTAAAGTCATGTATTTATGCAACAACTGGACATCACATTTAACCAGAAGCAAAAAATAAACCAAATGTTCTTTTTTTTTTCATTTTATTCCCTATTTGAAAGCCAATTTATTAAGTCAATAGTACTTATTCGGCATTCACTTACTACTAGAGTTATAGAAGTTGTGGGACTGTATATAGTGCTTATCTTAAATACATGTCAATCTTAAATCAGATAGTTGGTTTTAAAGAATCATCACTTACATACAAATTAAGGTAATGCCTTATTTCCCCTAGGGCCCACTACAGTCTGTTCAGGGACCAAGCAATTGGAAAATGAGAACATTGGAACATTAAACATTCTGGGAAGCAGTGACTAAACTGATTGGTTTTAACAACCCACACTAATTTAAAACATGCCATCCGGTACAAGCAATCTTTGGCTAATTTTTGATTATGCTCCTACACTGACTCTTTCTAACTACTTGGTAAGAGTGCTGATGTAGAACCATTTGTTCACAGTACAGAATACAGTCTTTCATATATCTGCCTTATTTAGCTGCTGAAAAGGAAATAACAGAAACATACTGTGAGCTGCTCATTAAACAGTTATCGTACAATATTCATTATGTATTCAAAAGATACTAACCAGGATGTCTGAAACGTTTCTAAAAGATTTCTATTTTTTTTTTCAGGCTGATGGACGATTAAAGGATGGCAATGGTTGCTCTTAACAATGTATCTCTTTCACTGTTCATATAATTGTTAATATGACCATATAATTGCTTCAGCTTAAGTTGAATGTAAGAAAAAGTTTCTGACAATCGTCTTGCATGGACTGAATTACACAGCATCCTTTGGAATACTCGTAACCTTTATAAGGCATTATATTCAGATAAAAAGCCATCATAGCAAATATTGTGCTTACTCCTTTCCTCTATTTATCTAGTCTCTGCATAGGAATGGATAATATTTATGGTTAATATCTTCATGTCCAATTTGTAAAAAAGCAAATTTGAAAACATCTTATTTTCCACCCCTGAATGCCCTTACAAATGCTATGCAAACTAATTTGCAAACCCCTAAGAGTAGGGTAACATTCATCCCAAGTAGTTATAATAAATAACTATATTATATAGGAAGATTAGAGACTTCAGGGCTTACTTTGTTATCACCCCAGAATATCTTTTTTTATGAATATGTGAAAGCAGGGGTATGGAGAACTCTGTGCCTATATATGTGTCCTGTAATTAGATCAGGATGACAGATGCAGAAGATAAGGTCAATTACACACAATTAAGAGGCCAAGAATATACCTGCTGAACTGCATTTGATTTTAGAATATATCATTCAATTGAAAACTGTCAAGGCTAATTTTATTGTACTATTTAATAATTCCAACGAGTGCTGCATAACGGAGTGAGCTCCCGTGAC
>JANHFQ010001551.1:139674-149772 GCA_032468035.1 Aparallactus werneri
CTGTGCATGCAGGCGCGATCCCGCGCGGGAAACACAGCTGATTTGCACAATCAGCTGTGCTTCTGAAGAAGCCACACGGGATCCTATTGCACATGGGTGGGTGGGAGGCCCAGTTCCAGCCCTCACACGTGCCAGGAGGAATGGCTCTGCGTGCCACTTCTGGCACACGTTCCATAGGTTCGGCAACACTGCTATAGTGTATTGCATCTTCATCAGTAAATATGCACATGTAGAACAATAAAGCAATTAGAGAGTAAAGAGAAAGAAAAATTCATTAAAGCATACCACTCAATGCTACAAAGATATAGTTAGGATTCAGGTTAAATTTTAACATTGCTAAATTTAGAATAAGGATATAATATGTCTTTAGTTGCTGTTCACAGGAATATTATGAAATTCTAATTGTAATGCTATTTAATTCCATTCCTATCCAATTGCATTCATTATACCCCCAGATACAACCCCAGTGTTGTATCTGTCACCATTGCTATTGGCATTATCAGCAATGCTGTGATTGCACGAATAATAATAATAATGTTATTTATAAGCCGCCCAATAATTAGCCATACCTGGGGCACAGACTCTCATTCAAAATTTTGAATATCACTAGCAGTCCTTTTGGAAGAAAGTTTGTGTATGATTTTTTAAGAATTAAAGGATGCCTGTTCCCCAATCTATCATATTTATTTATATTTCATACTTCCTAATCACCCATCTCCATCCCTTGCTAAATGTTCACCTTCCTTTCTGAAGTACCACTGCTTATTACTGTTTTGGCCACTATAACTAACAGAACAATAGAGTTGGAAGGGACCTTGACTGGCTGTCTAGTCTCTTCTTAAAAGCCTCCAGTGATGGAGCACCACGATGTCTGAAGGAACCTCTGAAAGTTCCACTGGTTAAATTGTTTTTACTGTTAGAAAATTCTTGGTTCTAGATTGCTTCTCTCCTTGATTAGTTTCCATCTATTGTTTCTTGCCTTCTGGTGCTTTGGAAAATAGTTGACCCCCCCCCCCAACTTCTTTGCGGCAACACCTCAAATATTGGAACATTGCTATCATGTCTCCCCTAGTCCTGCAACTGTTCTTCATAGATTTTAGCTTCCAGCTGCCTAATCATCTACTAAGCATCTAATCAGCTATTAAGGAGGTAGGTAAATCTTGGGAGATAAATATATATCTGTAATGCACAACCCCATATTACAATCATACTTCAACCTGATACCAACAATAGCATGGTGTTAATAGATAATTAGGATGATACTTATTTGCTTCTTATATGGATTTATGAGAGATCTCTTGTCCTGTTAAAATATGCCCAGTTGCTTGCTTTGACTCTGATTTTGTCATATGCTTGCTGGCAATATAAACAACGAAATATGCAGTATTGTAGTGTCTTTATACACTGTTTTCCTGATTGGTGTCATGGTTAATATTGATGGTTTATTAATATTTGAGAGTTCCCTTAATAAAAATGTCTTTATCTTGATGACTTCAAAATATTAGAGTCATATAGCATTAAGAATTTTTAGGCATGCTTGTATGTGTAAAGTTCAGAAATAGCATGTTATTATATGCTAATAAAAAATAAGGCCAGACTAATTCTAGGAAAAAGTTGTTGTCTTAATGCCTACTAGAAGCACTTTTTGCTCAATAGAAAACAGGATGCTTTAATTAGGTCAGCATCTAGCTTTATGTTTGAGATAGTGAAAGCATGAGCTCCCAATTTAAAAACAGTAACATGGCAGCATTGATATGCTGACTTCATCCAGACCTAACAGCATTGATACTTCCCATTTCCTGAAACTCACTTGAATTGCATTATTGCAAGTGACTATGTTTTCACTGAATTGATTATGTGTTGATTGCAGATGTTCTTCAGAGAAGCTTACTCTTGATTATAACTAACATTTGCCAGATGTTGTGCAGTTAGGAAAAAAAGAGTCTTGGAACCAAGTGTCGATGCCAGACATTTCAAATAAATTGAAATTCACCCACTTACCAATTTCAGAAATTAAGTCTTTTATGCTGCTAAACATTCCATTAATACTTAGAGGATTATTCTTGGATGATTATTCTACTCGTCTTTGCTGCTCTTATTTTGCAGCTTACAAAATACTAGGCTCTTCTCTACCTCTGTGCACTTATTAAATCAAATACCATTCATACTTTCTTGATTTAATTCTTTGTCATTAGTCCATGAACAAAGACAAGTAGACTAGTTTCTTTTAAAATCAGCAAATATAACCTCATTAGATATTTTAAAATAATGAATAATGGAATGATTTTATTCATTTTTAATTAGAATCTTATTTGTGATAATCAAAAAAGCTTCCTAAAAAGTCACTGGAGACTAACATTTATGGCTCTCTCAGTAGAGAGAAAATTCAGCAATATTTCATTTGAACTAAGTGATCAGACTTTTTCAATTAGTAATGACAATAAACATAAGCAAAATCAACAGGTAGAGTTACCTGTTTTAAATAACATTCTACTGTCTCCTAAAATATTCAGACTCTTTTCAAAAACTTTATAAGAAGTTATAAACAATTAAAATTTTCTATCCTTATGAACCTACTTCAGATTTGCCCCTTTTTATGTTTCATCTTTTTATTATTTTCCAAGAAAATATGGATACTATACTTATAATTTATGTCCTAGAGAATGAGCATAGAAGCAGAGCCATGATTTTAGCTGTGAAAATATTCAAAGTCACATAACTGTCAGCTTGACACTTAATACACTTAATACTTAGTACACATTTGAGATCATTCTTTCTCAATGCACTGACAGAATTGTTTCCCATCCTTTAAATTATGAATGAAAGTTGAAGTTAATTTTCTATGAATTAATGGAACAAAGAATTCTCCTGCAAGTGAAAAAAAATCTATGTACCGTAAGTCTATTACATACATGGACACTTCATTTTGTGTGAAAAGCACACATATATACAAATTTGCATACACCTAGAAATCTTTGGCATTGGAATATCCACTAATTTCCATTCCTCTGAAACCCAAATCTATCATAGAAGACTAGGGAATCCAGTTGAACATTTTTGTACTTTAAGAGACTTCAGGTTTTTTTAAAAGTGCTCCATCTTTTGGCACTATTCATGATCCTGATGCTATCTACAGAAATTAGGCTTCCTAATTAGGCTTTCAAGTGAGCTTTGAAACCATGTTTTTGGTATCTCCTCTGTGACTGTAATGGGGAATGTATACATTGGTTCCAGGATCTGACAACAGGCTGGACCACACTGGTTTTTAATTTTAGTCTCTCCTTTTGTGGTGCGGTGTTTAAATGAGACAAAAACAGTTTGGGTATCAACTAGGTCTTATCAGAGGAGATGAGCCTTTTCACTTTTTCAGTTTGGTATTGTCATTTGCATTCTCTGGTGTGATCACTTTCTTCCTGATTATTTGTAACCAAACACAGATTAGCTTTTTCCATTTTCTCCTGTATACTAGTTTTGGACGTCAATTAGGAAATGCATGTCATACCCCAGATGCCTGGGTGGGGGGGAGGTGATTGAAGGCTAAAAAAGGAAAACATCTTGTAAAATTCCATGAATACAGTAGGGTAATTGGGCACAGAAAAAGGCTTCATTGGAAAGCATTCTGAAAGAGAGTGATCAGAAGCAATTGCCACAGATGTTTATTGAGAGAACTGTTATATTCAAGGACATTTCAGTATCAATTTTCATTTCTTGCTGTTTCTTTGAACTGCATATATGTGGTTTAAGCAAATTTAGACTTCTACACTTGTGTTTGAATTCACATTTGGTTTTGTATTTTCCATATTTTAAAGTTGTTTCGAAGAAAGTGTCTGTTTTGGCATATAAATGGTAAATAAGTAAAATAAACTGACTTGGCTAATTTTTGCTTTTGATGTTTATACTCAGAGAAAACCAATTTGAAACAACAGTTTATTTTATTTATTTTTATTTTATTTGTTTGTCAAATATGTACAAGATAGCAGGTATAGGTATAAACACAAACATAGGAAGTAAATATGGGTAAATTGGGACAGTAGGACAGGGATGGTAGGCACACTGGATGCACGCCCCCTTTACGGACCTCTTAGGAATGGGGTGAGGTCCACAGCAGACAGTTTAAGGTTGAAGCTGTGAGGGTTTGAGGATGTAACAATGGAGTAACAACAGTAACTCTATGTAACCTTTCTAAGGCATCTGTAATGATAGACATTTCTTTTTCAGAGTTGAATGTGGTTGCCTTCATTTATTTCAACCATTTTTACTAAGTCATATCTTGATCTCATTTTAGCGGAGGTGAAATTCTGTCCGATGGTTACTTGTTCAGCGACTTAATGTGCAGTTTGAAATTATGCATAGAAACCATAAATCAGTCATTGGCAAGGGCCAAAAGGCGCAGCCAGATAACTCAAAAGCTATCATAGTATCTTTTCCATATGCACTACCAAAGTTCTTAAATAAATTAGATACTTTTGGAATGTAATTCAACAACACTATAGCATCTTTAAGTCATAGTTAGACAAATAGTTAGGGAAAGACATAGAAGCCAGGACTAGCCATTTCCAAAGCCTTTCCCACAGTTGCGTATTCACATGTATATTTCAGCCCAGCCATTTTGGATTCTATATCAACAGAAAGTCAATGAACCAGGAAGAAATTACAATAAAAACCAAGCATAGGAACTTTAATAGATAGACTTGTGCCAAATAATAGTGTGTTCAGAACCTGGGAGTTTTATCCTAGCTACTTGCACATTTCTCAGCTTTCAGAAACGCAATTTGTTTCTTTGTCCATAAAAGTAAAAGTAAAAAACTGAATAAAGCTCTGTCTTAGCAAGTTGAGCCAAACCCGTTTCTGCAGTAAAAGGAATCTAAGAGATTCCTGTAACCTTGCTGAGATTTCTGTAACCTTATTCCATTCGTTGCCAAGTCTTGTTGAAGGAAACTGGGAAAACCTTGTTTTCAGTTGAAATTTACTGCCAGGAACTCAGTATACTGAAATTGGCATGGGGTATAGCTTTGTTTTAATTATTCTATCAACCCGCTATCTGAGATGCAGAGATCGAATAAGGGTATCTGTCCTTCAATAAAAATTAAAGGAGAGAAATAATTAGTGTTCATCTAGAATGACAACATCCTAACTGGACTGCATATTCCAGACAATTAACAGATAGAAGCAAAAAGCCAGGTTTTCTATTTCTTTTCATTTGCTTTACAGGCCAAGTTACAAACTAGAAAGGAAGACAATGATTATGTTTATCTATTAATAAATGATTTCTGTAAACATGCCAAATTGGAGACACCATAATGGGTGGGATCATAAGTTAATTGAGCAAAAATAAACAAATCATATTATGGTTAAACTATTATGTAAATCCGGGCCATATGTACTATCTACAATATGCTTTGCATGGTGGAAATCAAAGAAGAAAAAGTGTTTATGAGAGTTCCCCTGATCTGTCTTACTTATTTCTACTTGTTCCAGTAGCCTGGAAATTTTCTGAATTTCTGAAGTCAAATGTTACAAATAGTTACCATTATTTTGATAAAGGTCAATTGTGTATATACAAATCTGATACTGTAAAGATAATATGTATCACAAACACATTTTGTATTGCTGATTCTGTAAGTAAAACAGTAACTAACTCCAGATTCAAAAGTGTTACATAAGTTTTTTTGTTATTCATTGCTATGGAAATTCTTAATTTCTTTTCTTATATGGAAATTTAAACAATGGAGATTACTTTTTCACATCAAATACAATAAAACTGCAGTCAATTGAATTTTAATTATGCAAACGTCAATATTATTCTTACTTTACCAAATTTCCACAAGACACATTTTAATAATATGAAAAAAACCATTGGAGAAATTCTTCTCTTTCTGAATAATAATGCCCGCACTTTGCTATTCTAATGCTTGTTTATATCACAGAATCCTATTAATGTTTGATGAAGCCTTCATAAATGACACTGAATTTAAAATGTGACACTGTTTTGACATAAAACAAAGAAAATACTCTATAAATCCCTAATATGTGTGAGCCATAACACTGGAAGATTTAAATCAAGGATTATCTTCAATTTTTGATAGTATATAAAAAACTTGAATTTCCTAAGGTTCACTTATTTATGTTAAACTGAAATCATATCTATCTTCAAATAAGCTCCATTTAATTCAACAAGATTTATATGTCAGTAGAAGTTTGTAGAATTATGCTGTACATTTCTTAAGGCTGCTTAAATGTTCCTGAATATGAACCAATTTTAAGGGTTTATTCTAGATGAAAATAAGTCAGTTGAGGTTACAAAAAGTTTCACATGGCCCTCCAGCATTCAGTTTTTCTACTTAATCTGAATCAAGCCAATATTTCAGAAGTAAGAAAATCTTTGTGCTTATTTGTGTATGCTAAGAATATTACAATTTATTTTGGAAATTAAATTTTCCTCAAGGTTTGGATTATTGCCCTGCCTACCATGTTAACAAGTGTGTTTTCTCCCTTGGTTATGGAATGGAAACTGTCAGGAACAGTTGAAACAGAAAATGTTATCCTGTTAGTTCTATATAATTTCTCAGAATTGGATTTAAGAGAAACTGAAATATAATCTTTCTGGTTCCTTCCAAAGTAAAAAGATGGTGCTGGCTCCATGATAATTTCTGCTCCATGATAATTTAACATTAATTTAAAAGATGTTGAAGTTTCCATCCACTCTGTCTTTTCACTTCTATATGAAATGACTTTTTTTCTGATGTTTTTGCATCATTGTAGACTCCTGGCACTTGCCTGGTGTAATCCCTACATGTTTTTTGGCAAAGTTTTGGAGAGACTTGTCATTGATATCGATCCATAATCAATGATTATGAAAAGTACTGAAATTGGTTCTTAGCTGCTCCTAGCACTACACATTTCTGGACAGAGAACTCTAATGTTGCACCTGGGTCTGTTGTAGCCACTCACCCACATTAGGAATCTCAGTAATTGTGAGGAACTTCTGTGTCTTCACTTTGGCAGCCTCATGCCCTCCTTTGTCCAACACATACCAGCAGGGTATCTGATGACTGGCAGTACATATGTGGTAATGGTGTGACTCTTGTTCTTATTGAGCTAACTCTTCATGATCTGTCCTATCCTTTGGAGGTACTTGGATATTCCTGTCTTCCTTGCCTCTTACGATTTTCATGTGATTGTAGAATACCAAAATACTTGTAGCCAGTCTGTATGTCTGTTATGTGACTCGCTGCTAGTTCCACCCCATCAGATTGAACTATCTTCCTTCTCTTTACTACTATCTGGCCATACTTCTCCAATCTGAATAACATCCCAGAGCCCTCCCTATAGATCCATGTCAGATGGATCAGTGAGTCATTGTCTTTTTTATAATTAGCATACAGCTTAATGTCATCCATGCAAAGGAACTGACCAATGGTTATTCCACTCTTAGCTTATATCCGTATCCAGTCCTTGTGATTAACTGGCTGAGTGGGTTCAAGACTATGCAGAACAGGCAGAACAGCAGCGAGATCAGCATCACTTTGGTATATGCTTCATTTGATGGCCACTTGTGCAAGTTAACTTCAGTTTATTTTCAGTGTTGTTTTCCAGTCTCATTGAGTTTCCAGTCTCATTGAGGAAAGTCATTATGTCCTGTTTGTATAGTACAAGGCATTCACACATCATGTGCTTGTGGCATTGAGTCATGGCTTTCCTGTAATCAGTCCAGGTTGTGCTCATATTGGTCTGTCTAGACCTTTGGGGCAACTCCTATGTCTATGAGCAACAAGTGATTTGAGCCTTGATGTTGTTCCCAGTGCCCTCCTAAGCATGCTTTTGTACTGGTCCATCTTGTAGCTTGGTGATTATGATGCCTGATAGGACTTTCCATGTTTTGAGGAGGCAGGTTGTCATCTTCAGTATTAAAAAAATAGAATATTATATATTGATATATCCATAAGTACTCAGAAGTAATTTCTAATTGTCAGAATGTATTTAACAATCTTAGGATAAAGTTGTTCTGTAGGAGGTGATCAGGCAGGGTCAAATGCATCATCAGTTTGGAATCATTATGCAGCTACAAGAGACCTAACTCTAGCCACATGTGAATTCCATTGACTCTTATCTAGTGCCAATTTGCATTGACCATTAGTAGATCAGATTTTAATGTATACGTAGCATGTAACTAATCTTTAGTGCTTTGAACTAAGCTCCTGCTCCTGATTACTTGTGTCTGACATTTCTACTTATTAAAACAAAATACAAAACACCCTGCCTAGTTTTCTAAGAAATAAAATGATAAACATGAGATCACCATAGTTATTGTATTACCTGAATATTAATTTCAGGATAAATCACCAATGAAAGATAGACATTTTGTATGTGGTAAACCACATCATCACAGAGTAGCTATACCATGTACATTTTTATCTATTTATTTACAAGGACTATAAGTCGCTTCAATCAGGTTCAACTCTAAACAAGAGACTACTTTGTGATTTGATTAAAATTAGCATGTCAGTAGAGAAGTTAGCAATAAAATTGCAAATCGTGGTCATGTGATATCTCACTTTTAACACCATAGGTTATTTGGTTAACCATGGTGGAAGTGAGGTTATAAGTCCATTGCATCATGTGATGTTAATGATCATATTTCTTAGTGACAGAATTGCTGATCACAACTGTGATTGTTAAGTGATACCTGTAGTATTTAAACCTTTTATTATTTTACATGATGAAGGCAGATGAATATTTAATAAGTCAGAGACTGAACATTCAATCTAAAATAAGTGAATATTGTTGAAGTCCTGATTTTAGCAGATTGATTTATACATTTCAAGTTCATTAAAAAAATATTTAAAATGGTTATTTAGTAATTTACATTTTTCTTAGTATTGATCAACATTATATATAACTTCCTCATACTTTTTCTTTATATTAATTTAAATGTTACTATTCCCCTTAATAGATTATAATTCTTACATTAATCTATCCATGTTTTTATGCAACTAACTAAAATCCTTTGTCATCTTTTTTCAAGGGCTGAAGTCAAGTGAGCCAACCATGACCGGCAAAACACAGACCAGTAATGTCACCAATAAGAATGATCCCAAATCCATCAACTCCAGAGTCTTCATTGGTAATCTTAATACAGCCATTGTCAAAAAAGGAGATATAGAAGCAATCTTTGCCAAGTATGGAAAAATAGTTGGCTGTTCAGTGCACAAAGGTTATGCATTTGTACAATACATGAGTGAGAGGCACGCAAGAGCTGCTGTGGCAGGGGAAAATGCCAGGATCATTGCAGGACAACCATTGGGTGAGTGTCTGCATGGTCCCTCATATATTCATTTTATTATATTTTTTACCTTTTTAGTTTCTAGATTCATTTCTTTTATAGCCAACCTGAATCCACACAAGTTCAATTAATTGTATTTTGTAGACATTCTAGTAGTGAGCAAAAATTACAATGCACTTAGTATTCTTTACATGATCAAGGAAGTTTAGGACTACATAAATAGATATGTGCATATAACTCTTATGGAAGAGCACAACATTCACTTTCAACTGTGGGTATTTCTTAGGCCCATAAATCCAAAGGTCAGCCCTTCAGCATGAATTATGACCTTGTTTAAATGTGCCATACTTAACATGAACTAATGTTTATGATTTGGAGAGCAAGCATAACTGCTGTAATCAGAATGAAAACTTCTATACTCCTTATGTCTATAAAAAAGAAGAGTGTGAGTTTTCTGTGTTTGATTCATGAAATTCTAAATGATGGCAACATGAAAGCATAATCATAAGTCATTTTTTTCAGTGCTGTCATAACTTTAAACAGTCACTAAATGAACTGTTGTAAGTCTAGAACTGCCTGTAGTTATATTATAGTGCTTAGGATGTGCAGATAGAAGCATCTTGTTAATTACAGCCAAATTTGGACTTTGACAGCTACACCAGTAGACTGGAGGTCATATTCATTATGGGCTTTCCTAACTTATAAGTTGCTGATACAATTTTCTTCTTAATATTTAAGGAGATATTTAGTAACTAGCAATCTATATATATAAAACAGAGCCCTCCCAAGTTAGTTAGTTTGTTTGTTTCTTTGTA
>JANHFQ010001553.1:60857-72004 GCA_032468035.1 Aparallactus werneri
AAAATGGGAAAGCAAGGAACACAGAGGAGGGACATGAGGGAATGAGAGAGGAAATAACGAAGAAGGAAGAAAGGAAGGAAGGAAGACGAGGGAGGGAGGGAGCAAGATGGCATTCTCAAAAATATATACCCGGGCAAGGCTGGGTCATCAGCTAGTAGTCAATAAAAGAGTTGGAAAACCAGTAGATCATTCAGGTATGACCTAAAAATAGCTAAGGAAAGCAGGAAAGAAAGGGAAACGCATACTCAACTGAATGCAGACTTCAAGAAAAAGGCAAGGAAAGATAAGACCTTCAATGAACAATGCAAAGAAATAGAGGAAAACAATAGAATGGAAAAGATTAGAGATCTCTTCCAGAAAACTGGAAATATCAAGGGAACATTTCATGCAAATGGGCACAATAAAGGACAAAAATGGTAGATGCCTAACAGAAGCAGAAAAGAATGAGAGGAAATTAAAAACTAAAATCATGGCATACAGTCCCATCACTTCCTGGCAAATGGAAGAAGAAACGGAAGCAGTGACAGATTTTATTTTCCTGGGTGGAGATCATAGCAGATGGCGACTGCAGCCATGAAATAAGACGCTTACTCCCTGGGAGGAAAGCGATGGCAAATCTAGACAGCTGATTAAAAAGCAGAGACATCACCTTGTCCAAGGTCCATATAGTCAAAATTATGGTTTTCCCAGTAGTTAATATATGGATGTGAGAGTTTTGGACCACAAGGAAAGCTTAAGCACTAAAGAATTGATGCTTTTTAATTGTGGTGGAGAAGACTTGGGAGTCTCTTGAATTGCAAGATCAAATCAGTCAATCAATCTTAAATGACCTCAATCATGACTTCTTTGGAAGGATGGGCATTGAAGCTGAAATTCAAATACTTTGGCCACCCAATGAGAAGAGAGGACTCGTGGGGGAAGACTGGTGTTGGTAAAGACGGAAGGCAAAAGGAGAAGGGGGTGGCAGAGGAGGCGACCGTGTCATTGATGTGGTCTGCACGGACTTGGGCAGATTCTGGAAGACGGGAGGGGAGAGCAGCTTGGTGAGTTCTGTCCATAGGGTTGTGGCGGGTCAGGCATGACTCAGCGACTTGACACCATTCTACCAATGATTGGTTCTAGCTTCAACTTAACTACAGCATCATAGAGCGAGAACGGTGGTGAACAACCTGTTTCCTTCCGTAAGCAGTCTGGTGCAGAACATTAATGCTTTTGTGGACATCACTGAAGGGTCTGGAATAGGAGAAGAACTGGTTCCTCATGTATTTATGGAATACCTTGACTACGTGGTGTGACTGCCTCAAACTAATTATTGTAGAAAAGACCACAGCATTACTTTCTAGATACAGACACAGGTAACTTGCAGATTTTCAGAGAGAACGTTTATTGACTTAAAGAGGGAGTGTTGCCTTTGGAGGGAGGAATCTCTTTGCAGGAAACTTGTAAAGTGCCAACAGCGTGTTACAGGGCAAGTCTGGCTTCCTCTTCCTGCACCTCAACGAAGAAAAGCCATTGCTTATAGAAGGCAGGAGGCATGTAAAGTGTCCAACTGCCGAAATGGTTAATCTACTTGCAAGTGGAAAAACGTCCCGAGGGAGAGAGAGAGAGCTCTGAAAACAGTCCTGGGTGAAGGTGGAGAGAACGGAAACGCATCCGGCATGAAGTGAACCAGTGGTGACCAGCAGCTTTTCGTAGTGGGACACCCAGTCGACCACCAAGGCCCTGAGAGGCTGACCCCACCAGATCCGTCAATTTTACCTGATTCCCACTTGAAATATTTCTCCCCCCTGCATGGGAGAGTAAGCCCTTCCGTTCTTTGCTACAACAATATTGTTTATTCAAGCGAACGAAGACATTATTAGCCACTCTGTTTTATGCATGTCTTGTTTTTCCCAATTCAGTTGCTCAACGAATGGTTCTTTGAAGAAATCCTCAGCCTTTAAACTGAAATGAACACAGGGTCTTCCTTCCATAGGCACGAAAATGCAACTTAAAGAGAGACCATACTGTCCCGTTCCTTTTCATCCTTCTTTTTAGAGGCCTATAAAACAAGTCCAGAGCTGCTGAAAAGGTGCTCAGGGTCGGCACAAATCCCAAGATGACCAACAGTCTCCTTAATGAACCTCATCTGACTGTTTCCTTCCTACTCAAAAAAGTCAAGGCTGTCACTCAAGCACTAAATGTCCTTTTTTACGTTCAGCAGCTTCATTCCAGTGTCCGGCTTCCTGTTGGCAGCCTAACAGGAGGTGAGGAGAGGTCTGCGTGAGGGTTTAGGGACCCCAAGGTAATTTTTTTCGCAGTGTCTTCCATAAGGAACAGCTGGGGGGCTACAAGCAGAGTCAACGGCTTTGTCTCAGAGTTGTTTCTTGGACGTACGAAATGTAGCTCTCTTTCCAACCTACGTTCTCTACATAAATAAATAAGTCTCAGGTGAAGGTTAGCCAGCAATCATAAGACGACAAACTCCTCGGCCGAGGGCTTCTTTGTCCGGTCCCTTTTACTAGCCTGCTGGACTTGCATGGTTTGCTGGGCAAAGTGGGCACACACCTCCTCCAGGCCGTATTCCTGGGCGCAGCCCTCCACAACCGAGAACATGGGGTATTTTTCTTTGGCAGCTGCGTAGTTCAGGATCTGCAGTGGGAATGAAGCATAGTGAGCCAGTGCCCTCCATCCATTTACTTCCTACACAATTCAGAAAGCCATTGGCTTTCATTCGGCCTGCAGTTTGCTCCATTTCTGATGGGAGGAGCAGTCCCTTTAAAATGGCTTATAAGAATCCCACAGAACTCACAATTTACGATGGGAGCTTTCAGTTTTCCAGTGCTGAAGAATCTTAAACCCAGTGGGTGAAATGCTAATAGCTTCTTTTAAAGCAGAAGCCTCAAAAACTCACCCCAAGTTTCCATAGTTTCAAATTCTACAAATAAACACTCTATTTGTTCTCCCAAATTTCTGTCACGTCCTCTCTAATCCAGAGCAAACACTGTAATTCAGAGAATAGCTTGTAGGTGAGGCCCAGAAAAATATAATTCCTCACCCGAGTTAAGTCCAAGCAGAGATGCTCAAATTCCCTTCTGTGACGTACGTAGAACCCGATCGTGCAGCTGGGATCCAACTTCGTGAAGGATGTTTTTCGAGGATAATTACAGTGGAAAGTCTGGAAAAGAGTTAACATTAAATTTCTCCAGTTTTTTAGATTCTCTGGAATCAACCTTCAAATGAAGCCTTAGATAATTCCAACATACAGTAAGCAGGAACTGATAAGATTGAGAACAGACACCATAGTCTCAATGACTCTTTCTGTAACTAAAAAAAAGATTATTTCAAAGCCAAATATACAAACCACAACAATATAATAGATGATGCTATCAAAATACCTTTGCTTTCAAGATAATATGCTTTTATATATACAAATGTATATATAAAATACATTTTATATTCAATCTTACAGTTCAATCTCATTATCTTAAGAGAAGTCAGAATAATTGAGATACACGTTTTAAAGAGGAAAATTTAAAATAACCTGTGAAATTACTTTTAATCTCAAAAAAAAAAGTTTCTATAGTCTGCAATTCATTCGCATCCTTAAAACAATTACATCACATCTTGATGGTCATGAGCAGATGTTGGAATTGTTACCTACAAACAACCCCAACTTTAGGTCACCTGCCCTGAATTAGGATAGAGAGATCCGTCTTACACCGCATTTCCCTGGAAATAAGACCCAACCAGAACATAAGCCCTAGCGCGGTTAGAATACGTCTGATACGTAAGCCCCACCCCCACATTAGACCCTACTTGAGAGTCAGCCTGGGGGGAGGGGGTGGGTCTTACACCGCACAGCACAGAAGGCAGGGACTGCAGGATCCCAGGGTGGCACCTCCCATGCCCCACCTGATCCATTCGGTGGTAGCGCTGCACAACATCAACCGGACTGCCAACAGAGACGCTGAGAAGGAGCACCAGGCTGCTCTGGCTGAAGGCTCTTCCCCGTCGGTGGCTCGGGAGGGCCCGGGACCTAGATGAATTCATGGCTGCCCAAAAGGTGCTTGCAGCAGCTGCTGGAAACAGAGTGGGCCGCCCCTGCCTCTGCCTCCACCTGCTTCCGGTGTTGCACATGGCGGTCCCAGTGACTGCAAGCGATCAGTAAGCATGTCGAAAGCAAAAAGTGGGACTCGCCATCCTGTGCGCTGCGGAAGGCGGTGAAACATAGAGGGGCTCTTTCTCCCTCCTAAAACCCGCCAGGACGTGATCTGAATAACACCCGGCTTGACCTGCTGTTGACAGGCCTCCCAGCTCTTTCCTGAAAGGAGGGCGGCTCTTCTCTACATTTCAGCGTCTTCCGCTGGGCAAGGGACGAGCGAGTCCCACTTTTCGCTTTTGACATGCTTGCCGATCACTTGCAGCAACTGGCACAAGGGACTGCCCGTGCTGCTGCTGGCCTCGGGCCCTTTGCCCTCCTGGCAGTGTTGCTCTCAGCTGCCCTGTTGAGCTGCTTCTGCCTGGTGCAGGGCGAGTTGGCCCAGATCTATGACCTCTGGAGCCCCCCCCTGCTGCTGCCCCCTTCACCGGCGGCTGCCAGTGGACCTGTGCCACCTCATCGGCCGCCTTCGGGCTGCTGAGCACCAATAAGCACTTCTTGATGCTGCAGGTGCTTGTCTACGGGCTGAGCCCGGTGCTCTTCGGGCCCTGGTCCTGGTGGGCACTGCAGCTCGTGCTGGCTGTGCGTGGCGGGCGTGGGGCTGCCCATGGCCACCTTCGGCCTCTACCTTACCTGTGGTTGCTCTGCCACCCAGTCTTCCAGGTTCTAATGTGCATGCGCACGCAAAAACCAGCTGGCTGGCACTCCCAGAAGCTGGGAGTTTCTGGTGGTCCCGTGCGCGCGAAGACCAGCTGGGCATGTGTGCACCAGAACCCAGTAGAACAACGGGCGACGGCTGGCATGCCCAGGAAGACGGCTCTGCGTGCCACTTCCAGCACGTATGCCATAGGTTTGCCATCACGAGGCTATAGCAACAAGAGAATACTTTCTTCAATCTGGGTATTCTTCCTAATGTTGGGTTGTTTCTGGAGTTCTAACTGCTTTCTTCCATGATTTCCCCAACTATTAGACTCCTTAAGTTCAAAGAGATTTTGACAAATGCTCACCTCTACAGGAAAGTCCTCCTTCGTGGTATCCACAAAAGGCTGGCAGTAATGGGGGTCCAAGTATAACAGGAAGTCATCTAGGCAGCAAGGGAAGCAGGAGGCGGGAATAAGCCAGGCATCCTAGTCTGACTCTCTTCTACTTGAGAAAGCTGCGCTTGTAGGAGGGAGACCCACGGAGCGCTCCACACGCCCTCGGCTGCTTTTCCCATCAATCGGCCCACATGCCTCCTCTTTGGATTAGTCTGCTGCTTAACTGGCAGCAATTTTACAAATAGCTATTAGCTTTTTTTCCCCATTCACCAAGGATAATTCTACTTTTTATTAGGTAAATGACAGGAATTGCCTATATCTCCAAGTACGGAGAACAACTACCGCCCTTTTAGCTACGATCCATTCAGATCCAACTAGATAATTCTTTCCTTTCTAAAAATAAGCAGCTCCAAATAATTTAAAACCCCTGCTTATTTACTTCTTTTTATATTGACCATCCTTCAAACAAGAGCTCCATTGCCATATGCATTGTTGGAATTTCACTGTAACCACACTGACTTCAAATATCTGAATACTAATCAAGGAAGGCTTGTATTTTACTGGCTTACTGCTTTTATTAATTCAATTGCTCATTTTTAATCACACAAAAAGAATGGTTTGGGTATTATATAATAAATAAAAATGATGATGTATCAATCCCTCTTGGAGCTCTACTCATGGATTGATGGAAAAAGTGAACTTCCTTTTATGGTTTGAGAAAGTACAGTAACAAGGATGGTCAGACATGGACTCTGCAAATTCAGTTGTGTTGGATAAATTGCCAATTAAAATTTAACTCCATTATTCTGTTACTCATTGTGCCTGGCAATCCAAACAGGCATAAAACCAAGAGTGTCATAATTACAAATTGAAGTTTCAGTCCAATAGGATTAGAGGGATAATGTCTGAAGTAATATTCAATGGGAAAAACATGTAAACTCTACTACTGTTACGCTGGTAATTACAGTGTAAAGTTTATACCGTTACTAAAGTTGTTGTATATTAAGAATTTGGGTAATAAATTTACTGGTTATATAGCTTAGTGTAGAAGTTAGAAGAGCTGATTTGGCTTACATCAACCTATTATTAAGAGGTAAAAACAGATTAGAGGTTCACAGTGAAATTGGTTACCTTGATATCCGACAAAGTACAGTGAATGTTTTGGTTTTCCTCCAATAATTCCAATGCAGGAATCTAATTTCAACAGCTCCTGCAGGATAAGGTTCAGAATTCAGGAATTCCACCCAATCTTTGTTCCTTTTTCACTGTGATATTCAACCCCCAGTACTTGTCTACAATGACTGAGAGAGAGACTGTCACTTTTCAACCAGATGGGACAAATGTAGGGAAAGACAATGTAAGGAGTAAGAGTTGGGAAAGCTGATGAGTCAGTCTACGGCTATTCCTGATTTGCTGATTTTGTAAGAGCAATTTTCTTGTCTGAGTTAAACAACTGGAAATATGCACAAGGAGATTCCAGAAACCACCTCCTACACAGACACGGCACGGTTCTGCTTAAGGAACATGGCAACTTTGAGACACAATCAGTGTGTCCTTTTCATTCCATCAGTTGGAAAAGAACGAGACGTCAACATGGACTGTATGTGAACCCCGGAGTCCCGCTCGTATTTGCACCTGTTCTCAAGTCACCTTGATGCACTCCACGTAGGCAGGGTTAAAGGTCTCTCCGCCCAGCCGCATGGGCACCAGGACGATGACTGCCTTCCATTCTGCCTCAGAGTCCCACGGAGTCCTGCTGTTGTGCTTCTGGGCCAGGTTTGCCACGTCCCCTTTGTACACTGTGGGGACACCAGAGAATCCCACAAAGCCCATAAACCACGTGGGCAAAAAGCTAGTTCAGCCCCCTCGACTGCCCCGAGACTTGAGCCCAGGGCAAACCTGTCCCCCTTCTCCAAACTTACCTGTGCAATCCTGAGAAACATATATTACCAGGTTGCCTGCTTCGGTGGAACAATCCACTGCTTTCCTACAGGGACAAAACAGCAGACTTCAGTGGAACGGCATCCTGTCCGTTTTTCACAGTTCAGCTGGTTGTGATGGGAAGGAGGATGGAGAGTAGACAAACAGTAAACTTATTAATGGGAAAATATCCTTGCTGGGGAAAAAGGAGATGGGGCTCAGTTTGGGAAAGCATAATGATGCAGGAGTCAGAAAAGCGCCCAAGATGCCGTCGCTGCCCCAATACATAAAACTGTAGGACCTTTTGTCCTCTGAACGTTGCTGGCCCAAGACTCACGGAAGACTGAACCAGCCCTATGCCTCCTCCTGCTTGGAGGGAATTGGACGCGACGACCTACAAGGCCCCTCCCAACTCTGCTAATCTATTATCTAACATGGGTAACGGTGTGGCACCCCAGGAATTCTGGACTGGCAGCATCTGGGAGGCCACAGCTTCCCCATTCGTAGTAAGAATACATTTGGCTTGCAGGGTGAGGGCCTCTGAAAGATTCAGAGGCTGAAGAAATGTGAGGTTGGCCATGAATTGCCTTTCTTCTCTTTTCCATAATTAATGATGCAATTCATCCGGGAGAAGAAAGCCAGCAAAGGTCTGCTGTTATTCTTTCCAGCAAAATTTGGACAAGTCTGCAGTCTCCATTTCCGTGCTTTCGTCAGCCATTCTGAACCCTCATGGTAACAGAGTTTGATTATCCCTGGCTGTGCTGCCAAAACATTCCCAAAAGAAGAAGGTGGAGCATTCTTGGCAGAGCACCTGACTCTCACCTCGCTAGCTGAGCGCCCAATAGAATGCTGAAATAATTAGGAGCGTGCAAAATGTTTCAATTTTGAAACACCCACTTTTAAAATTGGATATAAATTATTCCATTCGCTCTGAGAATGCTCAAAACACTACCCAAGTAATTGAAATAGACTATTTCAGATGAAGAACAGCTATTTCAAATTAAAATTATTTTGAACTTCAAATGGGACATTTTCATTTCAAAACTGTCAAATTCAAAGTGCTCTGTACACAATAAACCTCCCAACTTGACTACGAACAAACAAACCAGAATATCTGCCCCTGAAGACTCCCGCTGAGGGAGTGTTCATGGTCCCCAGACCTGCTCTTCCTCATCTCTGTCGCATAAATTCCTCCAGATGCCGCATAATCACTCACCTGAGGATGTGGGCAGTGACAGAAGGGCCATACCAGTCTCCAGCTTTCTTCCCTGAGTTATGCCCCAGATCGACCAGTTGGTGGATCCCAAAGGGGGCTTGGGGCTGATCTGCAAACCATGAAATAATCTTACGGTGGTAGCATTCCTTCTCCAGTTCATGGGACCTGCAGGTATGCCGCTGAGCCCACAGCTCCCAGGGGCCTATGGTCCTAGTGGTGGGGATGGGCGGAGTGTGGTGCAGGTGGGAGGGGCCGGGACAGGGCAGAGAGGCGGCCTTCATGGGCTGCATATCTGCCAAATTGGCCGTGATGAGGACATCTGACCAGGTCCAGTCTGAAAAGGGAAACACAAAATCAAGAAAAATAAGAAAGGATAGCAAGCCATCCAACCCCCGAAAGCCCATAGAAAGCAATTAAGGCATCGTTTATTCACTCAACAGCAAACACTGCCATTGCCTGCTGAGGTTGGCTAAATTATGGTCCACATTTTGGTTGGTGGAGGAATCTCTATCGGAAATGGCGAGCTACTCACATGTCCTATTATTACGCAGATGTCCTCGGTTGATCTCTGGAAGATGACAAATCCCAAAAAACCCTGTCATGGCCCAGCTGGGCAAGACTAGGCAGGCCTCTCGAGAGTCGTTTATTGCTCCTGGAAACTCTGCACTCCGCAGGCTCCGATTTGGGCCCGGAGGAATCCTGGAGGACTCCCGAGGCCAAAAGCACTTGCAGGGGGGCGTCCCGCCCGCACCCCATTTTTGCTAGCAGAGGCACCGGGGCCCAGTCCTTTGCTATTTCTAGACTGGCCCTCTGGGCCGCATCTAAGCACCCTGCAGGCCGGATCTGGCCCACGGGCCTTGAGTTTGACACCCCTGCTCTAACGGGACACATTATTTATTATGAATCAAAGTAGTACGTCAAGTCTTGAAAAAACTCATAGCTACAGAACTGTTAAAGACCGAGTTGGGGGGGGGGACTCCTAAGCTGCAACCTAGCCAGCCGCTGGCTTTGACCCTAGACCCGGCGTTGAAGGCGGCGCTTCCCGCAGATCCATGGCTAAACGACAACGAAGACACGCTGACCCTCACAGATGGACCACCTGGAAAGGGACCAACTTGTACGTCCCTGCCAGCTGAAGACTCTCTGGCCAGGCATGGACATCCTCGCTGCAAGCATGAGGCGTTTCGAGGGAGACGGCCATGGAGGTTGGGGTTGGCCACCCCCAGGTGCACCCGGCCTACTGAGCCCTCTGGGCCCAGCCCCCCCCCCCATGCTTCCTGCCGCCAATTTGGATGCCTTAGCGGGTCCCTTGGCCGCCATGTGGTGCTGTCCACCACAATAGAGACAAAGGCCTCTTGGGCGCCTTCGGTCCTTCTAAGCTTGGGGAAGGCGTGGTTGGGCGGCCCCCAATTGCACAGGCTCTTCCAATGGTTCTGGCGCCGGCAGCTTCTTGGCGGGTGCCAGCAAGGCCCCCGTTCATCGCCACGCCCATCACTGCTGGAGCCACGCATCAATGCACAAACACAAGTGCATCAATTCCTGGAGCGTCCGGGGACAATTGGTGCGAGCCAACTCATCAAGCAGCTTGGACGAAAGGCCTTCCTGGAAGGGGTCCGTCACTGCATTGGAGGTCCTGGCTGACCGCCCAGAAATCGCTAATATAACCTGCAACTGGCTGCCACCCAGCCGCAACTATCTGAGGCGCCCGTTTGCCATCTGTGCCCTGACTGAGTCTTCAAACCTGGTGCACAGCTGGCGACCGAGCCCGGCTTAGCCACCCAGCAATTGGTTAGGCTGAGTCAGCAGGGCAGTTGCCCGTCGGACCGCTGACCCTGCCAGAGGCTGATCATGAAGCCCCCTTTGTCCTGATCGGTGGGGAAGTCCTCTGGCCGGAAGCTCACATGTAACTAACATGCCAACGAACCGCCAAAGTGGTCCAGAATGGCCCCAGGGCACTTCCGGTGTGGTCGGAGAAGGCTAGCCGCGAGCAGCTGAATAAGCTGGGCCGAGAGGCGAGCAACTTGCTTAGGGCGTTGTAGCTGCTCCATCTCCTCCAGCAACAACATTGGCTTGCTCACATGACTTAGTGGGGAGGAGGGGGGGCAGTTTGGGCCAGGAACCAATAGTTGTGACCCCGGTGAGCAAGACTGGGCAGGCCTCTCCAGTCCTTTATTTCTCCTGGAAAGGGTGAAATGATTGACCAGGCTCCACCCTCAGACCCACAAACCGCAGCCCGCACGCGACCGGCCCAGCCGACAAAGCAGAAGCCCAGGCAGAAAGCAAGGCCGGGCGCAGAGCAAGGCAAGGAGCAGTTTTTCCCAGAGTGACACAACGGGGAAAAAGCGCAGGTGCCAGTCAAGGGCGCAGGGGAAACCAAGCGGCCAAGAGCGCTTCTCGGAACAGGATGGGATCCAGGGCAAGACAGGTCTGGAGGAGGGTCTTCGGGGCAGGGCAAGGCGAGGACGGTCCTCAAGGCAAACGCCATCTTCGGAACAAGGCAGTCCGAGGGGCAGCCGAGTCTGACCCGGAGAGAAACACTCGTTCCTGGCGAAAGCCCTTCCGCACAGCGTCTCCTCAACAGTGACCCTCCAGGTGAACCTCGTGAGGAGGGTCGGGGCGCCCTCCTCCCGAGTAGTCGGGGTGCCCTGCGCTGACCCTGCCTTCTCTCCGTTCTCCACGCTTGGGGGATCGGGCGGGGGAGGCGTTGGCTCGTCTCCAGAGCTCCCCCACTCTTCCTCCCCACTGCCTGCCCTTTCCGTCTCCTCCCTACCTCCTTGATCGCTGAGCCCTCTCTTCCTCCCTGCCTCCTCTTCCTCTCCCGAGGCCCGGTGGA
>JANHFQ010001561.1:15411-27748 GCA_032468035.1 Aparallactus werneri
TTTAAAAGGCTGTGTATGCTGTCATGGGAAAGGATTTTAGCTTTCCTCTTCACCAACCCCAGTTCCTAACACTACTCTGTAATCAGGTTGTACAGTTCTTTAAAGGGACTTTAACAGAATAATAGAGTTGGAAGATCTTCTAATTCAATGCCCTGCTCAAACAGGAGATCTCATACTATTTTAGGCAAATGATTGTCTAATCTTATGTTTAAAACCTCCAGTGATGGGAGTACCCACAACGTTTGGAGGCAAGTCGTTGCACTGATTAATTATTCTAATTATCAGGAAATTTGTCCTTAGTTCTAGATTGCTTCTCTCCTTGATTAGTTAAATTGGGATAAATTGATTCCCATACAGTGCATTTGGCACGTGCTGCATGGGCATCATCTTAGGCCCCAAAAATTGCCTGTTTTAGTTCCTGTTGGCCATTTTGGAAAAAAAAATTAAATTTATTTTTTGAATTTCTTTTTTTGCTGGGCTCTCCCACCCATGTGCATGCTATAGCTACCCTTATTCACTCTGTTTGCAGCAGCACAGCTGTTTGCTGCTTGTTGGGAGGGCCCAGCAAAAAAAAATCAAAAAAATCAAAAAAATCAAATATTCAAAATGGCTGACCATAACTAAAACAGCTGCTTTTCAGGGCTAAATTGATGCCCGCACAATGCATTTGGCACATGCTGCAGGGGCATCACCTTAGGTCACCAAAAATCAGCTGACCCGAGTATAAATCGGGGATGACTTTTTCATCCCATTTTGAGGGCTAAAAAACTCAGCTAATACTCCAGTATATATGGTACCTCCCCGTGTCCAAACTCAAAGAAAAAAAATAACAATTTACTTTGTGGATACTGACTTTGGAATGCTCAATATTGTTCAGTGGAACATCTACCCAGGTTCCTTTTTCTTTTGAAGAAAACATATATGAAAACAGCAGCAAGACTTTTATAGGCACAAAGATGGAAGGGCTTACAAATACCTACAATGAAAGAATGGATGGTGAAGCAGATAGAATCAGCAGAGTTGATAGAACTGACAGCTTTGATTGAAGAAAAATCTAACTTTTCTCCTTGGAAACAGTTGGATGTTTTGCAAGAAATGGAAAGAATGATATGGTGATTTGGTGATTCAATGAATAGAATTATATGGGATGTTGGCAAATGTTAACTTTCAGTAAGAGTTTGATGTCTTTTTAAAATTTACATCTGTACCAAAGAAAGTTGAAAATCATTCTTGTCCCATTTTCCTTACTTTTTCTTGTTGCCTTCTTTTTTTCTTGATTTTTTTTCTTCTTAAAATCTTTATTTTTCTTCTCTGTTTATCATTTAAACTTGTGGGTTTAAAAAAAACAACAATAGTTGTAATAAAACCTTTTCTTGGAAGAAAGCCCACTCAAGATTTTTGAGGTCAATACTCTTGACCTTAGAAAGTTTGGAAGAGACGGAGTCAATGTAAAAGTGAAATTTCAGAAAAGGAAATCTCTGAGGGGATACATCATACATACACACACAAAACACTGCAGAAAGCTGAAATGATTCAACTTCCTTATTCAAGCAAAGTTCTGTTGTTTATTTTTAATATTGCCAAGATGGTGGTGAGATGGTCTATTTGTGCTGCAGGCTTCATTTGGATTAGATGGATTAGAGGATCTTTATATGTTGTAGAGAGCTATAGAGGAACTGAATTGATTGGACTATGTAGTTGGTTAGTGAATTTCTGCAGTTCTCTGGCCTCTTTTTACTCATTTTTTGATTGGACTGGACTCTTGAGTGGCATGTTAAGAACTCCTCTTTGGGCTGTTTGTTTGAAGGAGCGGTGTTATGTCAGCAGCAGGAGTTTTTCTGAGGCTACTTGAAGTAAGGTTTGCACCACTCACATACTGGAGTGGGCATTGCATGGGATCCAGGTGGCAATGCCAGTGAGACATCATGGTGGTACAAGTATGGAAAGATATGAGTGGGAGACAGGGAGGGGGTGTAGGCCATATGCAGGGAAGGAAGACCCAATACTTTAGAGCAGTTCTGTATTCCTCTCCCTGTGATGCAGGCCCTTTTCCTAGTGGACTTTCACAGGTCTTGGCTTTCAGATACTATTGCTAAATGCCAGGTCAATCTGTAATAAGGCCACTTTCATAGGTGAATCAATCAAAGGTGAGGAAACTGACCTGAAATGTATTACAGAGACCTGACCATGCCAGAGGGTTTCCCTTTCTGAAAGGCGTTCAGTTGGCTTCTGTGTATGGCATCAGCTGAGACTCTATGGCATATGGTAGAGGGTGTGATAAGGGGGCGACAGAGAATGAGGTGGCTGGATGGAGTCACTGAAGCAGTTGGTGCAAGTTTAAATGGACTCCGGGGGATGGTAGAGGACAGGAAGGCCTGGAGGAACATTGTCCATGGGGTCGCGATGGGTCGAACACAACTTCGCAACTAACAACAACAACAATTTATAGCTCAGGATTGAAATGAGGGGCCCTTAGTGCTCTCTGAGCTTTGTTTTCTTATAGACATTTCATTACCTAAACAAGGTAACATCATCAGTGCCAGTTCAGTGAGTCCCAAGTACCCATAATGCATCTATCTTATTCCCTTTCTAGTGAATAGAAAGAATCATCTTCATCAATGCCTTGTCAGGTCATTTTAGCTTTGCTTGAAATACTTTATAAAGTAAAAAAGAACAATCCCCTTCAAGTTAAACTCAGTTCCTGATGAATTACATGAGCAAATTCATGCATCATTCTAGGCGCAATACAGAAATGATTTGCTATTACATCTTTTTCTGAATGTTGGTTTATTATTTTGTATTTCTGATTTTCCAATCTACCCTGAAAGCTTGGATTTACCAGGTGGTTCCTCCATCCAGGTCCTAACAAGATCTAAACTTATTTAGCTTAGCAAAAGTTGGCTGGCTTTTGCCATCAGCTATGAGAACAATATGCCTGTCGATGTTTTTATTTAGCTAGTTATTTCTTGGCACTTACTATACCTCTGATAATCCTATCAAGGGAAATCTTAAATAACCTGGAATCACAGAGCAGAAAAGATACTGTAAGGCTAATTTGACTCATTATCAAGTCCATTAACAAGGGCTGTTAGTGAATTCCTCCCTCCCTCCATTGAAAATGTAAACACTAAGAGTACTGGTTCTGCAGCACCTTGTGACTTATTGATCATAAGAGGACAATACAATGTAACTAGACCCGTGTCAACCTTGGGAACTTTAACATGCATAAATTTCAACTCCCAGAATTCTCCAGCCAGCCATGCTAGTTAGGGAATTCTGGGACTTGACGTCCATACATCTTAAAGTTGCCAAGGTTGATAAACACTGAGCTAGAGAGTTAAGGATTTTCTCTATTACTCTGCCTGCACTGTCCAAGTTATTGTTAGTTTGTGATTACTTATCTCTGTCTTGTTTTCTTAGACTCTCCCTAGTACAGTATCTAGCTAGGTGCTCAGCATTGCCTGTGCCTGTATTGTATTTCTTCTAAACAAATATCTTTTTTATTATAATTCTCATATTCAGGAAATTTTCATATACAGAATGCTTTGCCTTCCAGCATCCACTTCTGTCTTTTATTTAATGGTACTTCCACTGAATATGAGTGTTTTCATAAACAGCAGAATTCCTTCTGATATAATACTTCATAAAACATAAATGGTGTGTAAAGCCCTAATAGTCCCTTCCAAACAAACATAGATGAATAAGCCATGTATTTTAGCTTTCTAAAGATGACCTTATTGATAGTTAGTTGGATAGAATATGGAAATGAAATGACAGATCAAAATTAGAAGTTCTAATTGCGTAATATACTCCACAATATTACCAAAGTTTTCGGTATATTATAGAAGCATAGAAGTGCTCAAAAGACTTGGAAATGATGTGGAGCAGCCAAAAATATGTAAACAATTGCCATAAAGTTTTAATTTTAATAAAACAAAATGCAAATAAGTTTTAAGCTAATTATTTTGAAGTAACTTCAAAGGTGCTACACAAAAATAAAGTAGATCAGGTGTCTAACTTTGCTGCAGATCATATTCATAACTGGATATCTTTTTATGCAACTACTGATTCATTTGGCTGCCCTTGAAATGGGACAGGCAGATGATTTTTGTCAGTCTTACCAATATAACTTCCTATGGCATACCTCCAAGCTTCTTCTGTTTCCATAAGTTGCTGAAACATTGCTTTGGCCATCTCTTTGCGTATTTGGGCTTCAAGGAGTAATTTGCCTTGTCTCTCTGCAATCAGTTTATTCTTTAGCATCTCTGTTGTTTTCAAGAGATCCTATAGTATCAACATGAACCATATATAGAAACATGGAAAAAAATGGAAGTGATATGGTACATCATACATGAAGAGGTCAAACCTAATATTGGAAATTCACTAGCCAAAAGGCTTCTTCTTAGACGTTTTATCTCAGGTTGTGCAGTACTAGTAAAAATGGCCCAATTACTTCACTTATGAGCTGCATCGATTTTAAAATTTATTCTACCAAAAGCTTGGCCCAATTAAGTATGTCATCTTTTGTTGAAATAAATGGAAAAATTATTACCATTGTACTGGTAGCTGAACATATGGCTGCTATAATTGTTCATGCAGAAGTCAGAGAGTGATTTCTCAACTAAGAATGCATATTGCAGGGATGGTAAACTTATGGCACTAGTGCCACAAGTGGCACGATGAGCCATGTTGGCCAGCACACTGAGGCTTTGGCCTTTGTTCTTCCGGGTTCTGGCCCGCTGGCCAGCTGGTCTTCACACATGCGTGCGTGCCAAAAACCAGAAGAGCAGCTGCTGGGAAAGGGGAGAATGGACAGTTCCTCTAACCGTTCCTCTAATCCCCTCGCCGAGCTTGGCCAAAGTTGTTCCCCCACCCCACCTGCGCATAAAAGTCATTGCACTTTTCTTGAGGAGGGGGAAGAGAGGCAGTAACTTTTGTCTCTCTTCCTCCCCTTCACCAGCAGTAGCATTTAGCCCAGGATTGGACTGAGATAGAATTGAGGAAGCATTGGTGGAGTCACAGAGGGTGTGTTTTACCCACAGGTGGGCAGGTGGGGTGGGGGAATGACTTTGACCAAGCTTGGCAAGGGGATCAGAGGAATGGGTAGAGGTAGAAACAAGGGGAGTTGGGTTAGAGAAACTGGCTTGAAGCCCAGCTGCTTTTTCAGGGTGGGGGCAGGAGCAGACCAGCCACGTCTCAGGAACAACTCGGGATAAATACCCCGCTGTGTGTTGTTCTGGCAGTGGTGGCTGCTGTCCATTTGCCCCTTTCCTGGCTGTAGATTAGGGAAGCAAGAAATGGTCAACGGTGGCTAAGAATCGGGAGGTCAATAGCCCGGTTATGACCCAAGACAGGTGCTTGGGCAGACATGCAGAGAGGCCTGTCATGGGGTATCTGGGTGCATGCATGTGCAGTGGGGAGGCGCCATGTCTCTCCGCCCAGCTTTATTTCCAACTGCCTCCTGGGGGCCAGCAAGGGGACAGGCAGGGAGGTGTGAGGACCCCCGAAAGGCCAGGTGAAACCAGTGCATCCGCACGAGACAGCTGGCCTTGTGTGCATGTGCAGAAACCGCAAAACAGGTGGCCGGTACGATCACACGCGCGATCGCAAAATGGGCACCTTGTGCCAAAAAGGTTCACCACGCCTGGCATATTGCATAGCACCCTAATGCAGGAATAAAAATATACAGTGTACCAGTGACTCCTTGTGTTTTACTGTAAGTTTGCAGATATTTCAGAATGAAACTGCAGGCAAGGAACATAATGCTTAAATTCCTGCCATTCTTATTTGGGTTCTGAAATTCACTAGTGATGATGAGCAATTGAATATTTTTTTTAATCTTTATTCTGGATATTGAATTTCAGAAAGTAAATAGATGGGGAGAAGAGGTCTAAATCTATCATATGCATCCAGTCTGAATTACAAACTTGTGTAAAAGATGAAGTCTTCTTTAATTATATTTGTAGTTCTTTAGGGAGGTTCCCAGATGATAGAAAGCTATTCTATCTTCTAAAAAAATCAGGTTCTTCAAGAGAATGAGGCCTAAATCAGTGACTTTTATTGCAAGGTGATCAACTTTCTCTTCTTTTTTCTGATTTCATTTCTACTTTCACATTTACTAAATTTACTACTAGGCCTATGACACAATCAACATGTAGTCTGAATTTACTTATCAAAGTTTCCAGTCCTTTTGCACATGCACAAACCACATCTAATTGCTTGAATTGGAAAAGTTAGGAGTTCCTTCATTTCACCATGCCATAACATGTCTGAGTCATCTAGTACATGAATTAAACCAATTTGGATTTACAAATTGCAGCTTATGGTTTACAATTATATGTTTTCCAACCAGCTATAATTTACACAACACTTTTTTGACAAACAGAGCACAATGATATTTTTCTCCCTGAGCATACTGTATTGTAAGGAATTGGTTTTTGACTACCTCGTGGTTCAGAATAGTAATATCTATTTCCTCGTCTTCAGAGGAAGAAGGAATGTCAGCATATGTGGGAAATTGCTCAATTGATAGGTCATCAAAATGCACTGTAGGTTTATCTTCTCTTCTGCTATACTTTGAAGGAAAATAATCGAAGAGTTTATGTTGAAATGTTGGAATAACCTAAAACACACACATATAGAACATATTTTAAGACTGATTAAAATGGTAAGATCATTGGTTTAATTTTGTTTTTTGTTTACTTTCTTTGGAAAACTATCAGAGAAATTCTATTAACTTAAGGGAAAAAGCTTTTAGTTCATCATCAAGAGGTAATCTAATGATGAAAGACTGGAGACTCTGCTAGTATAAAAATAGATACCTCTAGCTATTTTTATTAGCTCTTACTAGGTTTTTTTGACTAGCTTTAGTAGTAACTCAAGATGCAGCAGTAAATGCAGGTAGGAAAAACTGGTAGTCAGTTTGATGAATTTTTGGAAACAAAGGCAATTCTCAGCAGTAAATACTCATTCACAGTAAATTTATGTACCCTGTCACAAAGTTAGACTTTCGTCACAAATGCATAATTTTCTATTCTGAATCAAACAACATAGAATGAGGGAATGTGTGTTCCATCCTATTTGGAAATTGGACAAGCAGTCCGAGGCTGTAGGAAACTGAACCCCAACTTTTGAGAATGTATAAAGTGAGGAATATAGAGTTGGGAACAACTAGCACATATGTGCAAGGGGAACCGTTACATTTACTTTTTAAAGTCACACTTCTTATATATATTTTCTATTGGAAAAATCACTAACAGCAGCATCAACAATTGAATACTATTGTTCTTATACAAAAAGCAATTAAATGCATAGTGTGTAGTGTAGGTTAACATTAAGCATCAAAGAAGAAAGAAGTGAATAAAGTCCGCTTTTCAATTCAAACAAGATAAGCTGCCAGAGAAAACAAATCAATCAATATGGCAAAAGTGGTAGCATAAGATATGTGAGTATTGTGAAGGATATAGCATCTTTCTTACTTGTTTTGCTACAGCAGAAAACTTCATCACATGAAGTGTTTCATCATATGTGGAGGCACATTGACTAATGTTGACAATCATGCAGGCTTTGCCTTTACCACAGAAGAATGGTTGGAAGAGGCGAGTCAATTTACTCTCTCGGAAAGGAATATAAGTTGGCCTTAATCTTGGAATAAAAATTGTATAAATGTTAACTTCAGAATCAGGATAATTTGTAAAATCCAAAGATGTAAGGTAAGAGTGAGAGAAAAAGAGAGATAAATATTTTTTTGTATAGCAATTAAAAAGTGTGGTCTTTGAGAAATATACTGGCAAACAAAACAATTTGGGAAGTGTACAGTAAACTGTTAAAAACACCCTTGAAATATGATACAAATTTTGTATTTTTGTTACCTGCCGCAGTAAATGTCAGTGTATATAGTTCATGAACTGGAATAGACATGGTAACAGGTCAGCTAATGGGATTGTTTGGATAGACATGGTAACAGGTCAGCCAATGGGATTGTTTGGACAGACATGGTAACAGGTCAGCCAATGGGAACTGTTTGAATAAACATGGCAACAGGTCAGCCAATGGGGACTGAATAGTATTTGTTTGTATGGGGCCATAAGAGACAGTTTGGAGTCTGGGTGTGGCTTTGACTTGCTGAACTGTATACAAGAGTTGATTAGTCCTCTGTAACCTAGTCCTCTGTAGATTTAGGCATCTATATTTCTCTACTCTGTAATGACTTGCTTCCGTGAATATTGCTTCTGTGTTCATGATTTTTTGTATGCTGACTTCTGCTCTATGGCATTGTATATAAAGAAGTTTTCTTATGTGGATGAATCCTGCAGAATTATTTACTTGTGTGCTGGCCAGGATGTGCTGCAATACTCTGACAGTAAACAGTTGTATTATGTCATGCTATCATTATAGATTATTTTAACTATCCTTTCATACTATTTGACATTATTAATTTATTAAACAGTTTTAAATTAAAGTTGTACTAAGCTTTATCTATATTACTTACTTTGAGTTTTGATTTTGTTTTAGCGCTGCAATGCATTTTCCAAGAATAAGAAGAGAATTATTAATATTGCCAGCTTCTTTCAGTCTGTCTCCAAAGGTTTGAGCTTTATGGCATCTTTCCGAACCAGCCAGGTCACAGAGGGAAAGTCTGTACAAATCAACACATCCATCTGATTTCTTTTGATCTTACACTAGTTGAAGTAAATGAAAGCAACTGTTTTCATTAAGATAGCTAAACTGTAAGGCTGTAAGAAAATGAGTTCACTCTCAGCTATTATACTACAATTATGTAGCAAACAAATACAGGCACATAATGATTAATGGCCTTATTGCTACTTGTCTGGACTACTGCAATGTAATCCATATGAAATTGACTTTGAAGACTATCCAGAAACTGCACTGGAGTTAAAATGCAGCAGTCTAATCATTGGTAAGTGCTTACTACTATTGGCATCTAAAAGCTGTATTGTGAGTCTTGCATTGCCTGCCAGTAGGCTCTAGGTACAATCAAAAGTGCTGATTTTAACCTATACCGCTTAGTATCACTTATGTTTAGATACTAGCAGGAGTGCCTTCTCCAACTAGATGCAAACTGTCAGATGCATTTTCCTAAGGAAAAACTACTGGTATCATCACATTTTGATGAAGTGAGTATGGCTGAGGCCAGGATTCCCCCCCCCACCCCCTTTATGGCCCTATACTTTGAATCTACCTTTGAAAGTAAGGTTAATTCCTTCTTGCTTTGCAGAATTTAGTTAAAACAAAGATCTTCTGAAGGGAAGATTGCGACTAATAGGATGATCTCAACTATTTCTATGGTATGTATGCTTTTTTGATTGTTACATATTTTTATACAGTATATTTTAAATTGTTCACCATGGATGTTGTAGTTATGGATCTTGCATGGTTTACTATTGTCAGTTGCTGTAAGTCTTAGAAATTTGACATCATACAAATACAATCAATCAATCTACATTACTATACTCTATCATTAGTGAAGTGACACTTACTCAGAGATTCCAAGAGTATGTGGCACATCTTCATCACTTAAACTGAGGAGTCGAATAGAAAATATACTATGACTGGAAAAAAACCCAGATATGTTATGTTCTAATCTTTGTCAAACATTTTAATATTTCATTGTGGCACATGCATAGCATAACTATTATCAGTTTGGAAAAGTATTTGAATAAACTAGTGGACTGTCCTAGTAAACTAGTAAACTAGTGGATTGTCCTAATGGACAATCACTTAAATATGAGACAATACTGCAGTGTGCTGCAGCTGCCAAAAAGCCAAAGGTCCTTGGCTGCATTAACATAGGGATATATAATCAAAATCATGTGAAGTGTTAATACCACTTTATAATATTTCACAGTGCTAGAGGAAAACTGAAATCTGCCAACAACTGTGGGTTTTTTGCAGTTCTTTAGCGTAAGCTGTAGTCAATCTTGTGTGCATACTTTCTACATTCCTTTTCCATCATCCATTTATTATACTTTGCATGCTATGTCATTCGCTCAAGAAGGAAGAGTAAAACTAAATTAAAGGAAGCAAACCTTCGACTGGATTGTTGGTTCATTTTGGTGCATGCCAAGCTTCTATTCTTATTTCCTATTTTAAGTATTTTACAAGCTTCTTCTGAATTTGATATATTGACCCATTTTAAATCTGGGAAAGAAGATAACATTAGCATACATTAAAAATGAAACTATAGCTCTATTTATTCACTGTGAAGATATAACAACTTATTGCTTCTTTGCAGTGCATTCCTGTACATGACTATTCAGACAGTACTCCTGCTGAGTTCAAACTCACCCTGCTTTTGAACATAATGGATTAAAAAATGGACACACGTTTCTTTTTTGTGCCCAGAAAACTTAAACAGAATAAAAAGATGACACAAGATGAATAAAAGTGAATAAAGTAATGACATAAGATAGAGTTTTGACTTCTCACGAAGCCTGGAATCAAGACCAGTATAAAAGGCATGTTTTACTGCCCAGAGTTGTCCCACTGTTTTTGAGCTGAAATTTCACCCTAACTTTTGTGACATAGATTCTATTTATAAAATAATATTTGAATTCTGGCCTGAGTTACATATACCTAACAAGAAGCTTACATATTCAATAAAGCTGATGTTAAGATTAAACAAATAATCAGTAAATATGATTATTAACAAAAAATGTAACACTCTATTATAGGCTATAGAACAACCAATTTACTATGCACTCTTATCCAAGTTGTAACTTGGAAACCAGCAGATGTTAATACAGCTGTCATCTTTTATTATGAAAAAAGATTTTCATTAAATAAGTGACTCAAACTAGGTTATTTGCTTTTGAAAAAATAACAAACTTTATATGAAACTGAGTGTTTGTTTACTGCAATAAGCATTTTCTGAATTTGCCTAAGAGGAGAAATAGATTCCATCTGCTATTGCAAAAATTGCTTATGCATTTAGTTCTGGACAACGTCCCAAGAACTAACAACTGGGCTACCAAAATAATAATTGAAACTTATCTTAGACCCAATAATTGTCTAGCTGGATGAGTAACAACAAAGTGGCAGTATTACCTTTAATGTAAAAGTTTCCTCCTTGATCCTCACAGATTTTTAAAACTTTGCGCTTCTGATTTTTCAAGACTGGTAGTAAGTCCAGTAAGTCATAAATATATTCATTATAAATTTCAAAGAAGGAAACCCAAAGTGATGCCAAGGTTTTCTGACCCCTGGTATAAGCCTCTGATTTTACAGATTCAGGCTTGTAATCTGTTTACAAAAGTTTGAGGGATAGCAAAAAGAATAGAAAGCAACACTTATTCAACAAAGCAATGGCATTTTATTCATATTTATAGATACATTATTATCCTTGTTAAATGCTAGTATTAAGGACCTAATTTCATGCTTAATGAGGTTTCAGAATCTTGGCTTTGAAGAACTGGTAGAAAACATACAGTTTTGTTTTAACATATTCTACATTAATACACTAAATTTCTGCATTATATATACACACACACCATACAGATACACACATACTGTAAAGGGAGAGAGAAAAAACAAAGAAAGAAAGAATATTCATTATTTACTTTACCTAACTGGTCCAAAGGAAGGTTTGAAGAGTTGTAGCTATATGACATTGAATCTGAAGGTTTCCAAATATTTTCAGTTTCCTTTAAAATATTATATAGATAAATATGAATTTGTTTTTTAAAAAATTAAAAAATCTCCCACACTTTCCATTAATTTTTAAAAAAAGCTATTGTAGCTTCGAATGAATGTAGCATTAAAATGCATATTCACCTAAACTTTACATACATGTTTTTCTGAGAACACGAAAGCATGTCAAGATTTCCCAGAAATTAACATATTGTTTTAGCTATTGTTTTATGTGTTTTTCTTTAGATTTATTTTTATATTTAATTTTCCCCAGTAATTAACTTTGTGTATCCTAGATGAAAGTATGGACTATAATATCAAGGCAGAAATCAGCTTCCAGTTTAAAGAGCACATCCATGGATTTTCTTAACTCATTCTATGGTTTTTGTTCTATATAGAAAACACCACCCTAAACTAAATGTTTTCATTGCCTGTGGACTTATTCCAGTCTCAAATTCTAGCTAAGAAAAAAGATAACCAGCTCCTATCCTAGAAAAAAGAAATGGTGGGTTCATTTGGCTTTAGGGACTTACACTGTTTCTTTATTCTTTTTGCCAATAATCCTTGTTCATCATAAGCACTGCATGGAATTCCTAGGGAATGTCTAGCTATCTCTCGCCCCTGCTGTTCAACATCTATATGAAGCCACTGGGTGAGATCATTCGGAGCTTTGGGGTGAAGTATCATC
>JANHFQ010001561.1:98026-108672 GCA_032468035.1 Aparallactus werneri
TGCCAGCAAAGGGTTTTCAACCAAGTATTAGAAATGAACATTTTATTTTCAGTTGTTTCATTTGTCCCATTACCTTTCAGCCCCTGAAATGAGGCTGAGTGGGAGTTTGAGCACGTGACTTCATCACCACGCTATCCACAAGCTAACGGCAAAGCCGAATCAGCTGTGAAAATTGCTAAGAATCTATGTAGGAAAGTTTTTAGGGGAGTTAGAGATCCATGGAAAGCTATCCTACATTGGAGGAACACCCCAACTGAGGGCATGGATAGTAATCCGGCACAGAGACTGATGTCAAGGAGATTAAAGACATCCTTACCAGTGGCAAATAAACTGCTTGAGCCCTCTGATTCAGGGGGTCACTGAAAACTTGCATCTGAAGAGGCAAGCTCTTAAGGCTAAATATGATAAATCAACTAGAGACTTGCTAGAATTGAAGATCAGAGAAGGAATCTGTATGAGACCGCTGCCCGGGGATCAGTCAGGCCGCTGGAAAATGGGTAGCTGTCTACAAGTGGCACCACGCTCCTATTTAGTGGACATTGGAGGGACCCTTTATTAGCGCATCAGGTGGACTCGCATGTGGCTGAGCAGTCAGTTGCCATACCCAGTGGACAGGCCAGATGTACCTAGTACTATCACGCTAAATTCACCTATGGATAATAAGGAAGGTACAGTGATGGTGTCTCCATCCAAGGTGGTTGAGAGCTCAGAGGGGGCCAGGGGATCTGATGACAGTCAAACCCTGGATGTTCCAGCAAGTGGCAAAAAGAGCCCAGCAATCTCAGTAAGGTCCAAGAACCTCTCAGTGCAAAGAGAGCCGGCCCGCACAAGACAGCCAGTTGTTACCCCGAGTGGCAGATGCTCGTGACCATCCGACTGACTCATTCTGTAGAAAGTATTGCTACTGATTTTCATCTGAGCTTTTATAATGTAATCTTATTATGAAAGGGGAAGATGTTACAGGGCTTATGCTTGCCCTGTATGTAGCTCTATGTTTCTTTAACACATATACTCTTATTGTTTTACTGCCTCTCTAGGCTCTCTGAGGCATTTCCTGTTCCTGGTGTGTGTGTGTGTGTGTGTGTGTACACACACACACATCCTCAATGATGGCTTGTTATTTTAATTGCACCTTTTGTATTAAACTATCTGAAACAAAGCACATGTAACATTGCAAATATGATATTTCTTTTGTGGATTTAGCTGACCAAATTAACATATTCCATTATAAAATCTGTTGCTAAGAATATAGAAATATCACCATCCATGACAGGTATGGTCAAGCATTTTATACATGTAAAGAATCATTTTACCAGATTTTTACCAGGTTTAACCAAATCCAGCTTTTACCAATAAAGGAGAATATTTGTTGTTCAAGTTTGAAATAGCAATAACAATAGAGTTATAAACCACTTCATAGTACTTTAAGCGGTTTACAGAGTCAGCATATTGCCCCAACAATCTGGGTCCTCATTTTACCAACCTCCGAAGAATGGAAGGCTGAGTCAACCTTGAGCCAGTCAGGATTGAACTGGCAGTGGGCAGTTAGCCTGCAAATACTGCATTCTAACCACTGTGCCACTACAGCTGAGATGTCCTTGGTATGTTCTGAGCTTGGTTGTTTTCTACAGACATTACATTACCCAAACTAGGTAACATCAGTAGTGCTAGAAAGGAGTGGGGTTTGCTTTCAGTTTATATACCAGTGGCTTGCTCCATCAGTATTGGTGTGTGTGTGTGTGTGTGTGTGTGTTGTTCTTGAAGAATTTTTAGTTGCGCTGTTTACTGTTAGCTTGTCTGGCTGTTCCTTGATTAGGGTATTGTTTACTTCTTTATTTTCTTGGCCAGATTTTCTCTGCTGAAAGATCTAGTAGGCTGAATAAAGCAGTGGAACTTTGAACAAAGGAAATCCTAATCCCTTATGAACTTTGTCCTCCAATTCTGTCAATAAAGAGAAAGGATTTGATTTTTTCATTGAGTCAGTCACCATAATCATCCCTTTCTGCATTATTCACAATTCAACATGTAGTTACTTTAACAAAGCCTCTTCTCTTGTTGGCTTTCTTTTTGGGGAAAGTAGATGGCTGAAACTGAACCAGTACTGAGTACCCCTCAGAGCATTCATGGTCATTCTATACATACTACTAAAAGTATTGTGAGCAGGACTGACAATAAGACCGAGTCTTATTTTCTTTTTGATTTTAAAATAAGTACTTAGGCTTATTTTTGAGGAGGGTCTTACATTTTTTGAGGTGCAGCAGGCCAGACTCGGTCAGCAGGACCTTGCAAGGCATGCCGTGGCGTTGCATCCCCTGGGCTTATTTTTGAGTAGGGGTAATATTAGGCCCAGCCCCAAAATATTAGGGTTGGGCTTATTGGGGTAGGTCATGTTTTCTGAGAAACTGTGTGTGTGTGTGTGTGTGTGTGTGTGTGTATGATATATGTATATGTATATATATGTGTGTGTGTATAAATATACACAATGAGAAATGCAAACAACTCACTTTGTTTCACAGCCTTCAAACATTCCAGTGTTCACTAGATATGGACAGACAATTGTAGATTTAACACCATTCTTTTTCATTGCCAACATCTCTAAAGCTAGAGATTCAGCAAAACCCAGAACTGCAAATTTACTTGTACAGTAATCTGAAAAGTGAAAAAGAAATATAACAGTATGTGCATGAAGCAGAATATTATTCCTATAATATTGGGTAATTACACAAACATAACTATATGAATAAAAATCAATAGCAATTGGCATCTTTTGTTTGTACCTTCAGAGGTGTATTTTCTATGTTTACAACACTGCTGCTAAAATAGGCTGGAAATTTTGAGGGTAAAGAAGGCAGACTTTTCCTAATCTTTCTCAAACTACACATTTCAGATGTGCAACTTTCTTAATTACTATGCATAAATATTATACTTAATAGCAACAGTTATTTGCAAAGTCATGTCCGACCCATCGCGACCCCATGGACAACATTCCTCCAGGCCTTCCTGTCTTCTACTATCCCCCGGAGTCCATTTAAGCTCGTACTGACTACTTCAGTGACTCCATCCAGCCACCTCATTCTCTGTTGTCCCCTTCTTCTTTTGCCCTCAATCGTTTCCAGCATTAGGCTCTTCTCTAGTGAGTCCTTCCTTCTCATTTGATGGCCAAAGTAGCAACAGTAACTATTTGTTATTAGCTCCTGTCTCATATTTATGATAAAATGTGCTTTATCTAAAAATATTTGAGGAAAACATCTAGACAGTTCTTTCAAATATTAATGAAATGTGATGGAAAGAATAATTAAATAAATGAACAGCCATCATATTCACTGTATTTAATTCAATTACTTGCTCTATCATTTTTTCAAAATTTTTAACTTCTATAAATCTGATTACCCTTTCATATTTCTTTTTTCCTACTACAGCCTTTTGTTTCTTGTTCAAAGAAAACATTGATTTGTAACAATAGTTGCTAACTCTTTGGCGTACCTCAACTGTCAAATTAAGAATTTAATTAAGTTTAAATGTTATTTTTAATCTTTTCTGAAGCACTTTTGCCATATACTGACCTGTCATTTTGTTGACACCATAACACCCAGCTGCACTTGAAATAGTCACCACATGTCCATGATCAGAAGCTACCATGGCTGGAACAAATGCTTTGACAGTCTATGGAGAATAGATAAAAACAAATACATTTCAGCATATGAATATATAAAAAATAGTATTTTTAAAAAAAATTGAATATCACTTCAAAAATGACCTAATCGGGTAGATACAACAATATTTCAGATTTTCTAAAAAGTATTCCATTTAGTCTTTTAGTTCAGCTATCTGTTTCGTTTTGGTCTCTTGGAATATTAAGGCCACCTGCAGGTGACCAAGGATAGATCTATGTGGTGGTATGAGATCTCTTTGAAAGAGGGAAGGGTACATTCTCTCCTCAAGAGATTACTACTAGATCTCTTTTTGGGATAATAATCACCCAGTCTCCAAACTTCTTTTTGAGGAAAATGTTGTGGAAAAGGTGGTTGGACTTTAGCTACAAAGACTTGGAGGAAGCAGATTATCTGGACTTGTTTCAGTTTGATTGAGATATAATATGGAGAAAGGGTTGGTTGTGCTTGTTGATAATCTTTGGTGGAGTCAGGATGGGATGAATCTCAGTGGCTTTCAATACCACTGACCCTGGTATCCTTGTAGACTAGCTATGGGAGATGGAAGTGGGCGGCACTAACTTTGAATGGTTGACATCCTTCCTCAGATGTCGGTCTCAGTCAAAATTGACAAAGATCCAGAGCTTCTCAAATGTGTGTGCCTCATGACTATAACAAATTTAAATAATACCATATTTTTCGGTACATAAGACACTTTCTCCCCTAAAAGAGGCTGAAAATTAGGATGCGTCTTATACTCTGAATGTAGCCCCACCCACCCACCATTTTCACCCTCCTTGCCTACCTGTTCCTTAGAAGATTAGCTGCATGGTGCAAGCAGCCTTTCAGCCCCAAGGGCGCACTTACAGCAGCAGATTGGGGCTATTAGATCCACCCGACTATCAGCTGCTGCTCATGCTAATCAGGCTGCCTGAAACTCAAACTGAAGCAATTTTCCCCTTTCTCCCGTGTGCTTTAGCCTGTTAGTTTCAGTTTCAGCCAGCCTGATTCAGCAGCTGATTGGTCAGTGGCTCTGCATATATTTTTTAACCCCCTTGTCTCCTTTGCTGAAGCATTTTTCAGTTTCAGCCTGATTCGGCACAGGAGACAAATAGCTGGGAGGCAGATTTTTTCCTCTTGTTTTCCTCCCCAAAAGCTGGGTGCGTCTTATATACCGAAAAATACACTAATAACAGTATCTGCGGGGCTATTATTTATTAAAATAACATTTATGTAAATACAAAGTACTATACTAGAAGGCAATGTGTTAGATTTTACTGTAGCCACACTCCTGATATAATTACTCTATTCCAGAGTAGATTTTTAACTTTATCAAGAAATGTTAGGCTGAAATAGAATACATTTGGAGAAATAAATGTTTATTCCACTATGTAAATAAATAATAATTATTTATAGGAGTATACCATAGATTGAACATTTTATATCTTTACAATTAACACCAATTCAACAGTGTCATCTGCATAATAAACATAATTGTAAGCCATTTTAAAAATTCTGCACATTTTACATTTCACTAGGGCAGTTATATTTAGCAATGGTTTGAGTTTTCAATTAGTTTTGCTATTTGTACATATCGGAGTGTATTGTACTTTAGGTAGTGCAGTGTTGTATTGTACTAAATACCATTTCATCAATAGTATTTGATTAAAGTGATATAATTGCTGGTTCTAAAAATAAATGTTAGTTTATTTTGCAAGGAATCTTCTCATCAGGACCAGTGAAAAAATATGCAAGAGGTTAGCCTTTTCCACTGTAAAATCTGAACTCTTGATAAATGCTAATATATCTAATCTAGCTCAATTTCAGAAGTAGCTCAACAGTATTTTGCTGTTGAGTAGTCAAAACATGGGAGCCAACTTCCAGTGGAGGTAGTGGTTCAATCTTCAGTCACTGAATTTAAATATGCATGGAATAAAAACATGTCTATAACCTAACAAAATTTAAAAATTAATAATAAATAAATAAATAATTTAAAACCAAACAAACCCCTCAATGGGCAGATTTGATGGACCACATGATCTTTTTCTGCTGTGTTTCTATGTTATTGCTGTGTTACGTTCAAATTTAATATATACAGTTAACCACAGCTATGATTCTTGTTTTTTTATAGACCACCAGAGGGCATCAATAGTAAAAATGTAGACTTTAAAACTGCATGGAGTTATTGATGAAATTGTCAGGAATCAAGGCTGAAGTCCAAAGGTAGAAACAAAGAAAAACAACGTTTTTGAATATCTTTGCTAAGACAGAAGTCAAAATTTTTGTTGTTTCTTGAGAAATACTGTGCCTAGAGAAACATGACTGAAAGGTTTTTAAAAACGTCTAAGTTTTTAATCTGTGATTGCGGACAGCAATAGCTGATTGTGTGAATCTTAGTCAAACTCAACACCAATGTTATCTGCTTAAACAATTGACTTCCAGATTTCGAGTCTTTTTTCTTTCCAAAATTTGTTGGATACTGGCTTATATCTCATATCCACATGGCCAATAATCAAGAGAATTACATAATATCCTTCCCATTATGTTCACTCAAACTTTCAGTTTGTTCCATTAAAGTAAAACTTGACCAGCTATCACGTTTACAATAACTATACTATACTATTCTTTTGTAGTAGCACAAAAGCCATAAATGAATACTAATACGGCCTTTGTTAGATGTGGGGAACTTTTTTTCATTATTTTCAGCTTTTCAAGTTGAGTGACAATAGTTGAGTAGAGAAGGGTTAAGAAGGGATGTGGTTTAGAGAAAATTATACTTTTTTTTAAGTGGAGAAACGAATTACTAAAAATATATCTATCAGGGACAGTGGGCTACAAGCACTGTGTATCTTAGAGATCACCATATAGTCCTTTTCTGAAAGAACATGATCCCATCATACCATGTTTCTCCTAAAACATGACCCACCCCAAAAAGAAGGCCCAGCAGTGTTTTGTGCTCACATTAAAATTAAGCCCTTCCCTCAAAATTTGGCTCTATTTTAAGTGCATGCATGGCTGGTTTCTCATGTCGCTTGCAGTACAGACAATACGAGGTAAGGAGGCAGGGGGAAGGGCGGAGAACTTGCCCGCTCACCCCGTCTGGCCTGGCCACTGAACCGCTTTCGCGGCCAAAAAGAGCAAGCGACGCGACCCACATGCCTGGAGCATCCTTGCCTACCTGTAATGGTCACTCCAGCTACCAGTAGCCAAACACCAAAGCCTGCCAAAGTCGTCCACTCTGGCAAGCCTGGCCACTGGGTCGCTTCTTTTGTGAACAAAGAGTGTGTGGGCGAGTGACGCACCCCGCCTGAAGTACGTAACGTTTTTTTGATTGTCCTGACCCACGTGGTCTAGCTCAGCAACAAAACCTTTTGCAAAAAAGGTCCCTATTGCAGATGGTTACACGGTAGCCCTGGGTCAAATGATCCCCTTTTGTGACCACCTGACAGGCAAATCAATCCATTGACTTTGCCTGTCAGGAGGTCGCAAAAGAAGATCAGTTGACCCAGGGCTGCCGTACAACCATCAGCAATAGGGGCCTTTTTTGGCAAAAGGTCTTCCTTGCTGCAGTGAGCCACGTGGGTCAGGACAAACAAACACTAAAAAAAAGTTAAGTACTTCAGGCGGCGTGGGGCACGTCACTCGCCCACATACTTTGTCCGCAAAAGAAGCGGCCTGGTGGCCAGGCTTGCAGGAGTGGATGACAGCAAGCTTTTTCAGGTGGCTGGCTACTGGTAGCTGGAGTGACCGTTAAGGTAGGCAAGAGCGCACAAGGCACGTGGATCGCATTGTTCGCCCTTTTCAGCCAGGCATGTTGGGTGAGTGGGTCACTGTTTTCAGCTGCGAAAGCAGTCCGGTCGCTAGGCAAGGCCCGTGGGGAGAAAATTAATACACTTCTTGAAAAGAAGGCCTAGCTGTTTTTTGGGGGGGGTGAGGTGTCAAAATAAAATAAGACCCAGTCGTATTTTAGAAGAATCACAGTATTACAATTACTGCTTTGAAATTATTGAATCATCTTCTAAATGAGCCTTTGTGTAATTCTTATAGCTTCTTCAGTAGGATAGAAATGTATTATGTGGTAATAGAATTGATTTGGGGCAGAAGACAATGCTATGCATAGCTTTGAGATTGCTTATGAGAAGAAGGATTTATAGTTATGATTTTCTTACATTTATGTTCATGTGGTCTCTTTTGCCCCATCATCTTTCTTGGATTTGGTTTATTGTTTGTTTGCTTTTTAGAAACTTGATCAGAAGTTAGAAGATATTCCACTATGAAATCATTAATCTTATTGGTCAGCAGATGATGAGAAAAGACAAAGGACTTTCCACGGGAGATCTATCTGTAAGGCCATTTTTACTAATAAAACAATACAATTCAAGTTCATACTGGATATACTTTCACAATTAATCAAAAATCTGTTACCCAAAAGTGTGCCATTGTGTTCACTTGAATACTCTTCTCTAGAAGCATATCTGGGGTGTCTAAAAACATCCTTCCCGTTATGATGCCAGCATTATTAATCAGGATACCAACATCACCAACTTCCTTTTTCACCTAGAACAGCCACAGAGCAAGCCCAAGTTAAAACAACTGTAGTAAATTTACATAATTCAAAAGAAAGCACAGCTACCAAAAGTCTTCATACAGAGATCTTCATAAATTTGCATTAAAAATGCCATCAGACATTACATTACATGAAATGGAGGCTCATGCTTATTTCATCTGTCAGTCACACATCACTGTTCAGTAAAGTAGACTTCTTTAAAGTTTCAAAGAATGGAAAAACACTGGGGCAAATTGAAAAATAAAACATTTTTTTCTCTGATTTAAATTTCATCTTCATTTCCTTCTATTCAATTTGTCATTCAGCATTAAAGATCTGTGGTAAACTTAGGGGCTTCACTGCTGTTTGAAGAGATATCACTAAGAATTGGGATGCATGTGTTTTATGAGCAGAAGGTCCAAAATGCTATCCCAAAAGTCTCCATGAAAAAGACTATTATCTGAATAAATCAAAGAGCACAGGTAGTGTTAAAATTGACATAATGGTGTCATATGCATGCAAGTAATTTGGAATACCATGTCCAGTCCTCAGATATTTCTGAATTTTAGCCAGCGGAATATTTCACTATTGGTCATGTTGGCTAGAGCTACTGGGGATTCTGGTACAACATATTATGCACTCTTACAATTGGGTTCACACATGGGTACCTATAACATGGTTTTGATTTTATAAATTGTATAAACCCAGAAACAGTATTTTATAAACCATGGACTATTGCCTAACATGCTGGATCAATCCAGTTTTAAATGAACTATATAAATATATAATTCCAGTGATTTACAGATGCCATATTAGTAGATGGAACAAAAGTTTGATGGGTAAATAAAATATTTTATGTTGTACAAAACCCATAACAATATATAATTACCTGGCCTGCCACTTGATAGACTTCTTGCCTTTTGCTGCAATCACAAATGTAGTGATGTACTCTCACAGCCCCAATTTTACGGGCTAATCTAGCTGTTTCTTTGATTCCTTCCAGATTAATATCCCAAAGAACTAAAGTAGCTCCAAGTCGAGCAAATTTTAAAGCCATCAGCCTTCCCATTCCACTTCCAGCTCCAGTTATAAGCACTATTTCACCAGCAACATTTTTTTTCCGTGCATAGATAAACGATAAGAAAAACTCCAACAGATAATATATGCACAGCAAAATTATTTTGAGCGTTTCCAGGAAGAAATTCATTTTGGAGACCACGTTTCAGATTACCTGTTGAATAAATTCAAAGATCAATTAAATCCATTGCTAAACATTTGTGTCTTGTTTTCACCTCCTTTCAGCTGGGATCCTTTCCTCCTTCCTTGGAATCTCCCAGAGGGATAGATCAAAACTGATAGGATTTATCAGTGAAAAAGAGTCATGTGTATATCATTCCTGTGGGGAGTGTGAATAATGAAACTAAAGCAACACAGTGCTCTAAATAATTTTTGACTGTTAATATTTTCAAAATCTTGTAACTATGCATAGACAAATTAAATAATAAGCATCATTTTATGTTCTGGTAAATTACAGACAATTCAAAATTCAACATGATTTCATGGTGATACCTATATAGTTGTTATATATACGTTATATTGTGACACAAAATAATTCTAAAATTATAGAATAACACTGAAAAGGAAAGTTATAAAATAAAATCATAATTGTTTGCTTCTAAAAACGACAACTCTATGCCTCTCCCTTTTTATTGACTTTCTTGGTTACTTCTGATTCTACCCACTTGAAAAAATCAAAATACTGATTTTTCTCTCCTTCATTTGAATACATTTAACGATTAACCAAGATCAGAAAAAAAAAGTAAATCACTCCAAATAATCACTATTTGGGCGTAAGTTGTGGGTTTGTGTTCAATGCAATAGCTGTCAATTTCTTAATTCCCATTTCTTTCCTTGAAACCAAAACGTGTCTGAGCTGAAAAGTTTGAGAAAGTAACAGAGTACCATTCCCCGGGAGGATACTTTTTGTTGTCATGGAAAAGGAAGTTATTAGGGAATGAGGACATTATTTAAAAGATAAGGATGATGTTCCTGTAGGAGAGACTCAATTCTTAAATGATGATTCCATGCCCTGTCATACTGAAAATATTCTTTTTGGGGATAGGAATATTATCATTGGGTGATAAAGAAAGTGGGAGGGTTGTTTAGATTGTCTGATGTCTTGATTGCCTAGTGCAAAGGCAGGCAGAACTTGGACTTTCATATCACTGCCACCACCTCATTGCAGATATCATACCCATTTATTTATTTATTTTATCACATTTATACCCCGCCCCTCCTGGGACTCGGGGCGGGTTACAGGGTAGAATAAAAACATACACTACTATATACAATTTAAAATAAATAAACCCTGAATTAAATTAATAAATTACTATAGATAAAATTTAAAATTTAAAAAACCCCTACGCCAAGCCGGCCACCTCGAACACGTA
>JANHFQ010001564.1:0-16003 GCA_032468035.1 Aparallactus werneri
ATTTTAAGTGTATATTGTCTATGTTTTCTGTACACCACCCTGAGTCTCAGGAGAAGGGCGGTTTATAAATCAAATAAATAAATAAATAAATAAATTCATTAGGAAAAACAAAATCCAGCTGCCTTTTGAAAAAGCACTTTTTGGGTTGAGACTTGTTTCAGGAATCTCCAAGAAATCATACAAAGCATCCACAGAAATAATGACATTTGCATTTTGTTCTGAATAATACAATTATATATCAATTTCTTCAATTTTTTCTAGATCCTACTAGATCTAGCAAACAGGACATATTTCAGGTCCCCTCTATTAAACAATGTCATCTTGTTGGAAACATAATGCCTTTTCTCTGACAGTGCCCACCTTGTGGAACAGCATACTCATATCCAGTTGGTCCCAACCCTGTTAGCCTTTCATAAGGTTCTCAAGACATGGCTGTTTCCTCAGATATTTGGATCAGAAGGTTAGGAAAGCACTGTTGTTGATAATGAGTTTAAGATCAGAATGTATTACCAATATTTCTTTCAAGAGTCATGAGATATTGTTTATAACTGTTGGCTTTTAATCTTTTACACCAACCAGTCTCTGCTCTGAGATGGGGCAATCATTTGAATTATTTTAATAATAAATAGCAGAACTCTGATAGTCCAATTATAAATCAGCCCAAGATGGATGCACAATGGTTGAAAGCACAAGCTATAATCCATGGGCCAAGGTAATTGTTAAAATTAGCATTCACATTTATCAAATAAGGAAATCTTTGGACCATGTAATAGGGTCCTCCTCATCCATATTGGGAAGGAATGCAATATAAGTTTCATTAAAACTAGGGGAGAAGAATTTGTTAGAAAAAGCTTTAATATATAGTATATCCCCAAAAGAGGAAGAAATAGAAAACCAATGTTCTTTTTATACTAATCAGCTAAACATCTGTTAGGTCCAATACAGTTTCTCTTGATTTATATAATCACTATATTCTACAGTTAAGGCAAAATATTTAATAGGTAGTTTTAGTAATAAAATATTTAATTGTTATCTTTATAAGTATACATCTTAAATAAAAACTACAAATGGGATAAATTAATCATTGTTATTTTAAATAATACATATATTCCAATTTTTTAGTAGGCACATAGTATTTCAAAGAATAACAAGTGAAATATGGATTTCTAAGCAAATTCATTATTCACTATATCAAATGTACTCAGTATCTGAATTTTAGAAGATAGTTAAATAATCTATTAAGACCAACATAAATTACCACCTGAAAGCCAGCTAATATTTAGCTAATTTTTTTGTCTTCTCCTTTCATTAATTTTAAACTAAAAAAATACATTATCCATATATACAATTCCACATATTAAACCAATTTTCACACATTCACTTTTCGCAAAGCCTAAAAAAACCGACACAAAACTGCTTATCAATTTATGCCCTTTTTCAAAACTTTCAGATATAACTTTCATGTTAGGAGGAGTTTGGCAGCACATTTTCTAACTAACCAATTTTATTAAAAGGCATAGCTTGTCATGAACTGAGTTTCAGCTTTCGCTTATGCCTCTTAATAACAGTAGTTGAAAAAGAGAATGTCATTTTTTGCACATGGCCTAATACAGTCCTCCTCTTCCAACATCTTCATATTTGTAACAAAATTACATAAAAAGATTATACCTCATAGGTATTAGCAAAGTTAAATGTGGTGCCTTAGCAATAGATTGAAGCAGTGATTTTATCTTTGTGGCACTGACGTATTATACCCTTCATTTTACATAATTATTTTTATAAGGCTTCAATTCTATGTAGTTTACTTAGGAATAAATCTCATTGGCCTGGATTAGGGATTACTTCTTAGTAAACATGCACAGAATTAAACCAGGTTCATATAAAGTATTTTGCTTATGAAAAGAAATACATCTCTCTAACTACATCATTTCATTTGCATTCTTATGGTTTATTTGCAGATAAAACCAACACTTCTATGGACAGTTAAATCAGATAGTATTAAACAGTATTCGGTATTGCCTACATTTATTTGTATTGGTGCATTACTTTAACTGGATTGACTGATGCAGAATATATTTGTTAAAAAGGAGAAAAAAGGGTATGAGCTTATTTTTATTCATGCACTAAACTATTGTATTGTAATTGGTTACAAAAAATAACCTGGATCTATATAGTTTTACAGGACTATGAGAGTGTTTTTCAATTCTAAGAAATAATGTTCTGCTATTTTTCTGAAAAGTAGCAAATGATGGCAATTATTTGAGCAGGATTTTCACTCACACAATGGGATTTGCTTCTTTTTCCTCTTTATTGGTAAGAATCAATTTGAACGCCATGCCACAGGCCAAATGGATGTGCAATATATAATTAAACAGAATTTCCCATCATACAGTATATTATAGAACAGACCTTAATAGTTCATCTAAAATGACACAGATGACTATTTAATAATAATTTTGGCATCTGCTTCATTAAATTATTAATCCTACTAATATTGATTTTGTACAAGGAAAGGAAAGACAAAATGATGTAAACAAAATGTGATTTTTCTAATATCCATAAAGAAAGGGATCTATTATGAGAAAGTCAAGATAGTAGCACCAATTTGCTGTTGTTAAGCTAAATGGGAACTACTCTTTTATAAGCAATTCTAAGTAGGCAAGAATCTCAACACCAGAAGACCAAACAAGAACTGATGCTTCCAATGGAGCAAGATCCTGAGCTAATTGAGAAATCATTTTCTCCAAAATATACCCATGGCGTGGCATAACAACATCATTCTTTTTTAAACACATTACAGGACAAAAATCATTCCCACCGTCACCTATATATATAATTTGTGAATATTTAACTCTTGACGTTAAATTGCTTTTTAAAAATTCTTCTAAAACTTTCCTCTTACACAAATTTATGGGGCATTTTGTACAATCATGGATATGACAATTCTGTACAGAAAGATAGCCAAAGCTATCAAAACTTGCAGGGTTTGTAAACACTTCATCGAACAGTTGAAAAACATTTGCTGCTTTTAAAATCCAGTCAATAAAGACAGTATTGGAATCTGATATAATTATGCAATCGAAAAAGCCTTTGTGTTTGCCAATAAAATCTAAAAGATTTATCATTCCTGAAGTAAATGGGATTGTTGTCATAGTCCTTTTCATATCTTCTTCTCTTACTCCATTATCTCCCAGATATCTAAAAACTCTGTCCATGTATTCCGTCCAGTGTCCCTTTTGATAGGAATTTTTTATTTCATTAGGAAGTTTTGAACCCGGTGCACATTTAACAATCCAGGTATCACTGTTCTCATCTACAATTGTATGATCAAAATCAAAAACCAGTAGAAATCTCATTGTTGTTGGATATAAATATAACCTGGAAATGAGAAAAATAGTTTAATTATGAATGAAATAAATCATTTATATAAAAGTATTTTATATACTGTTATACCAAATCAGAATTTGTTGTGGCATCAAAATTGGATAGCATTTACATGTAGCAAATCCTGGCATATGTTTCAGACACAATTTCTACATTATGTTTTTTTATAATGTGCTATAAACAATGCAGGAAGTTAGGGCTACTCAAAGCATTTCAGTTTTCATTTTAGTCTGTTTCAGTTTTCATTTTAGTCCTCTGTATGTGATATTTATGATATATTAACTAACAAAGAATATACAATAAACTGTAAAGTACTGGTAGTCTCACTTAATGACCAGTAGTTTGATAACCATTTGAAGTTATCATGACCCCAAAAAAGTTACTTATGACCCATCCTTGAAATTAGAACACGCACCCACACAAGCACATCCACACCAGTCATGCGATGGCATTTTGGACACTTGACAACTGGCTGAGGCCTACTTATATACAGTAGCATATATTTATAAAGTAATAATTAGTCAAAACAAAAATTCAAAGACACAGTATTTGATTACATTATCAAAAAGTATAGAACTGACACAAAGAGATAAGAGGGATTTATATAGATGTGCAATTTAAAAAAAACTACAATACATCAATGATACTCACTGGATGATGTTTGAAACTTGAATTCATTGGAGTAAATCAAACAGAGTGAATTTATCTCAGTTCTGCCAGAAAATGACTGCAAGCCACTTAACTGTACAGAGACAGAGAGAAGAAAATGTATGTTCTTATTCTGATCTGGCTTGAATGAACCCAGAAAGACACAGGTTTTTCCCTGTGCATTTTACCAATAATCTTGGTAAAGAGACAAGATTTGGCTTAAAGGTAAATTAGGCTAATCATAACATGTGAAGTTCATGGATAAACAAAGTATAAAGCTCACATTATTTCACAATTTAGAATACCACAATGTAATGCAACAAAGGGGACTCTATTATCAAACAAAAGCCAGATTCTACACATCATAAGAATATAGTTAGTACATAGATTTTAGATATTTCAGAAACATCAAATCCTTGAATCCATTTGTAGCATGGGATTTTTAAATGAAAGAACTTAATAAGTTTCCTCCAACCAGGTTTCATCCAAATATGTTGGAATAACAATAGATGTCAACTATTAGAGCTAGAAGACATTCATCATCACATTAACATGTAGCAGATTTTAAAACCTTGGCTAAAAGATAAGATTTGACTTCAATTGTTAAATTGCTTAATTGTCTTTGAAATTCACCAAACATGCCTGGACTCAATGACTCCCATATTCGGTCATGTAAATCACTCTGAAAATCCTGTAGCTAGCATACAACATCAAAGCAAGCAAGTAAAAGAAATGTATGGGCAATTAATGTAGCACTGAATCTGACTTGCTTTTGGCTCTATTTGGAAATAGGCAAAGAACAGAATGAACATCTGTACTCTCCTGGGTAATTCATTGGAGCAAATACATTTTAAAATAAACGTTTAGTTGTAAGATCCACAAAAGTACTCGTTCTATTTGCAAGCCCAGGGCAGCCTGGCAAATATGAACTATCAGAGAAGCAATTCATCTTGTTCTGTAGGGACAAAAATGGAATGTAAGTCAGAAATAGCTCAAAGGTTTGCCAAACATTAGCAGATGGAAGGGTCATCAGCCAGGTGAGAATCTATACAGCAAAGGCCACACTGGCGATCGCTAATTAAGGAACCCGTATTTTGTTAAGCTTTTCCACTGCCCGCAGCAGTCCATAGACGTTTTAAGGTCCTTTTTCGTACGATCGCTATCTTTACAAAAGCCACCAACCGCGATAAAGGCGAACCGTCAACCCATCAGATGGCTCCTTCGCGGGGAGTCTTAGGGAAGCAACGCTGCCAGGGGCGCTGAGGGAAGAAGAGCCGCCAACGACGCGCCAAGGCTCCTCGCGCGCACAACAGTCCCGCATTGCGAGGCAGCTGAACGGCTGCTACGACAAGGAGGCCAAAGCCGGCCCGAGGACTTGCCTGGGCCACCGGCCCTGGGGGCGCCGCAGCAGACCTATCCCTCGGAGGCAACCCGTCTTCCGAGTGCACCCTTCCAGCTTCTGCCCAAGCCCGGGTACGGGGCGAGAGAGCGAGGCGGCGAGGGCAGAAGCTGTCAGCCCACACAAGTGGGCGGAAGAGAGAAGAATCCAGCCGGCCGTAGCCCGAAAAGGAAAAAAGAGAGAGAACCGGGAAGGCGGCCTCCCGGCGTCCACCTCGACGCCCGACCCGACTGACTTGCCCTGCGACGTCTTGGCCACGCCAGATCACGTGAGCGCCCAAACAAGTCTCGCACCCCTCCCTCCCCCGACAACAGAGCGTCGCGTAACTTCGCCACGCAACCGTTCCTCGGTTGCCTGGCAACCGCGAATACCCTGGTGCCTCGCGCTGCTTTGGTTAGGGCGTCTCGGGGTGGCCTCCCCCCCGCAGCTGCTATGGGGGCGATGCTTCGCCCCGAGGTGCGATTCGGCAGGCGCAAGGGGCAGATGCGAGAGGCTACGCGTGAGTTTATTGCGGCGAGGGGTGGGGAGGAGGGAGGCTGGAGCGGCCGTTGGTGGTCTCTGAGCCTGGTTGTTTTCTTTTGCAGACGTCTCGTTCCCCAAGCTGGATAACATTATCAATGCTCAATCAGTGCTCAGATTCCTCGTTTTAAACTCGATAATATGCCCCTTTATTGGAGGGAGGATTGCTGGGCGCGCGAGCCAGAGCTCAACCGACGCCGTTATAGTATCGCTGCCCACCGATTGATTGATTTCCTCAGTCTTTGCTCTGCCAGAGTGAGAAAAAGAATACGGTCCGTTAGAGTTCCTTAAGAGGAGCTTAAAAGGCTCGCACATTGTTCCACAGAATATTGGATAATTAATAGAGTATTAATATTGTTTCCGCCCCCCAAACTTGGCAACTTAAGATGTGTGGACTTCAATTCCCAGATTTCCCCAGTCTACATTTCGGCTGGGAAATTCTTAGCATACCAGCTTTGGAATTCTGGGAGCTGAAGTCCACACATCTTAAAGTGACCAAGTTTGAAAACCACTGGCATAAGTCAACTTTGTTTAGCTATGAGTTAGTGAATGAGCTACTTTTTGGCATAAGATACAGACTAACACCCTCAATTGAATTAAGCTTTGTTTTTCTTCTAGTGGATAATATTGCAGCCATGCCTCCCAGTTGTAACTAGTGAAACCTCTCAAATTGTTGTAGTGTATAGAAAATAAACCACTGAAAGTAATTCCGTTTCTGTTTCATGTTGATTCTATGGAATGAATGCCCTTGTTTCTAGAAAAATACATAGAATTTCCTGGTGAAAATAAGATCAGGTTACTGACTACTTTTCAAATTTCCTTCTATGCTCAGAGCTATAGTGGAAATAGCAAGTCTGTATACTTTTGTGGGGAAAATTCTGAAGTGATTAGTCTGATTTTTTTTACATATCAAAAACCTGGCATTTTAACAGGCATGTAGACTTTATATCCACTGTATCAGGTACCATTGTTCCTTGTCCATTGGAGTGGAAAAGCATAACATATTCCCTTTTCTCCAATTACTTTATCCTACCTAGTCTTTTCTGCTCTGTTCTTCATTAAATCTTTTGGAACAAAAATTCAAATGGTTGCTTCTGAATGAAAATGTTTCATTTTTAATTGTAAAACTTGGTACATACATAATGTAGGCATAGTTGAAGACTCATTAAAGCCATTGTTAAGAAGTAAAGGATTTATATACATAGGCACATGTGTATTTATTTACTTACTTTATTTTTATTTCACCTTGATTCTTTTAAGTAGTTCAAGGTGACGAACATATAAAATACTGTTTTCACCTCCTACCCAGCCAGATGTCTAAGGCAGGACTAGACTTAACAATCTGTTGGTTTCTAGACGAGCATCTTAACCACTATACCAAACTGTCTCTAATGTGTATGTGTGGAATTTATAAACCACCTAATCTGTCATAATGCTGAGTAGTTAATAAAATAAGACAATTAAAAACAAAAATGCACATAGCTTAAAAAAATAAACACCTAGTAAAGTTAATTCTGCTAACCTAGCAGTTCGAAAGCATGTCAAAATGCAAGTAGAAAAATAGGGACCACCTTTGGTGGGAAGGTAACAACGTTCCGTGTGCCTTCGACGTTGAATCATGCTGTCCACATGGCTGTGGTGATGTCTTTGCAAGCGCTGGCTCTTCGGCTTTGAAACAGAGATGAGCATCGCCCCCTAGAGTCAGGAATGACTAGCACGTATGTGTAAGGGGAACCTTTACCTTTACTTTTACCTAAAGTTAATTACAAGAGTTTGGGCACTCATTCTAACACATTTATTTAATCTAATTTCCAGCAAATGATGAAGATGATGTGATGGAGGGACTATTTCTTCCAGTGGGAGTAGAACTTCACCAGATAACCATTTTGCCCAAAGCAGAATGGCAAAGAATTCAAGACAGTCTCACTGCTCGTGCAAGAGAAACAGCACGGATTCTTGCTGAAAAGAAAGCACGGAAAGATTTGCACTTAAAATCTCAAGCACTTGTGAAAAATTGGACCCACACTATTGCAGTAAGAAGAATTTGTGAATGCTTAATGCTTTCAACTTCACTTGAAACGTATCTCTCCACAGGGCTTTAACTAGTATTACTACTTATCTCTGTAGTGGCATTTGAGGGCCTTTGCTACTTTCATCAGAAAGATGAAAGCAGCATCTCACAGTAAACTCTGCCCTTTTGGGAGTTGGAATTTTTTAAAGTAGAACATAGCATATGTTGGAATATGGTTGTATTTTGTCATCAGAATTGATGACAAATGTTCTATGAAACAGAACAATAGAGAACCCATCACATCCTGGTAAAATTATTCCCATGAGAAGGGAACAGTTCAGATAGCGTTCTAAGGGACAGTGGTATTATTTTATTTAAAACTATATACGGTACGTATTGTTCATATCTTTAAAATGTACCACTTATCCTACTTTTTTTAAATATTCCTAATAAGATTATTTATACTTTCATTACAGGGTATGTCACAACAAAAACTGAAAGACAAAAAAGTACGGCAACAGAGAGAGGAGGAAGAAAAAAGAAAGGCTGACCTTGAAGAAGCAAAATACCAAGCACAGATGCGAAAAGAGAAAATAGAAGAAGCCAAATTGAAACAGTATTTTGAAAACGATAGAGTGAAAAGTTTTCATGTAATATAGATTACTTTTTTCTTCCTTTTAATTTTTGGCCACGTTGTAGTGTAGAAGTGTGTAAGACTATTAAATATTAAATGTATCTTTTACAGAGAGCCTTATTACATTCTGAAGTTTTAAAGGAAAGAGACGCTCAGATTGAATTTAAAAAGCAACACAAGAATTTGTACAAAAGCAAGTATGAGGCAATAGAACGTGACCATCTAAAAGCTGTACAGTTACAAGAAGAAAAAGATAAAATTCAGCACATGAAGAGACTGCAGATTGCTAATGATCAACTGGCACAGTAAATATAATACAAATATATTCTCTGTCAAGTAAAGCTATTTCTTCCCCTATCAAAACAATATAAAAATTAAGCTGTTTTAGTACTTAGTTTTTTTCCCCTTACGACTGCATGTCCTTTTCACTAACGCTAATGACAAACCCAAAACTAAACCTTCTAAATGAGCGCTGTTGCAGTTATCAAGATCCTCTTGTGTACATAGGCACTGATCTTACCAGTCTTTCAGGGTATGCAACTTTAGGTGAAATGCAGAAAATGAACAAGTACAGGTAGTGCTTGACTTGCAATCACAACTGAGCCCAAAATTTCTATCACTAAGTGAGATAATTAAGTGAATTTTGCCCCATTTTATGACCTTTCTTGCCTTTCACTTATTTAGTGAATGTCTGCAGTTGTTAAGTTAGTAACACAGTTGTTAAGTGAATTTGGTTTCCTCATTGACTTTGCTTTGCATTGATTTTGTTTCTCAGAAGACTGTAAAAGGTGACCCTGGGACACTGCAAGGGTCATGTGGGTGAAAAATGGTCATAAGTCACTTATTTCAGTGCCGTTGTAACTTTGAATAGTCACGAAACAAACTGTTGTAAGTCAAAAACTATCTGTAGTAAATAAACTAAAGGCAGGGTGTGAGAGAAAAGGAAAGCTAATTACATCTAACTAATTAAGACCATTAATTATCTGTAGTCTTCCCTCTTTGCAAAACATGCTTAATGCTTCATATATTATCTTTTCTCTTTAAATTTCTTATTTTTCTTTCCTATGTCATCTTTTTTTACTATACATGTTTTCCTACATATCTCATTCTCACTGCATTCAGTTTATTTTTCTGTTTTCCTTGACATATCCTACTTGCATTTCCATATAACACAATGGGGAAAAGCATGTCTTTATGCCCAGTTAAGTTGGCTTTTTTGACTAATTTCCATTGTGTGCAAGAGACCACATACAGTACACTTCATTTGACAACTGCCTTACACAGCGACTATCCAGTTATGATGGTGATGACAAGGTAACTTTGCAGTCTTCTTGAGTTTTCTTGTTCAGCCATTTTCACTTTCCAAAAATTTTAATTTGCAAGAATTGCTTTGTATTTTTTCTGCCATTTTTTAGCCTTAACCATTCCTTGCTCGGCAGGTTACGCTAATCACTCTTAGATTACGATCCCTCATCTTCAAACAATTTTCATAATGAACAAATTATTCTTTGAGACTCATTCTCATATATGTTTGATACTTCATCTACTTATTCAGAACAATTATTTTTAAAATTACATATTCATTAATCATCATTCATTAATGCATCTTCAAACGGCCTAATACTTTTTATTATGTTCTGGCCTTGTTCCTATTCATCTAATTATATATCTTGCACAGTAACTGATTCTTCAGGATCATTCATTTAGAATGTTGGACAATTGTTCCCCAAACTCATTTTTGATGCTGTTCTTATTATGATACTCTGGATCATAATAAGCAGATATCAGCAGTCTATGAATTTTATGATTTTGTATACACACACAGTAGTCTAGATGACACCAATTCACTTTTTCTAAAACATTTTAGCTATTTCATTCAAAATTCATTCATAATTAAACCTACACTTTGACCTCCATGCCTGCATTCGTCAACTCCAAAAGACTAGCCCCTCTTCATTCAGATCGCTTGCATCCTTCCCCTCATGCTCTTTGCCCTGTATTCCTTTCACATTTCCTATTATAGTCTTCTATATACCATGATCATCCACAGATGGGTCAGTGAATTATGACATAAACTGCTCATTATGGCTTTGATCAACTTTGATATATGTAGTGTACTAATGCAGAATATGCACATTTTTTTCTCCCTGCCAAAATTACTTCTCCCAAAAATAACTTGCTAGGAAGTGAAAAAGGTCCGGCCTATCAGACAGACTTGGCATTAAGTAGTTTGGAGATTGCAACGTCACTTTTAAAGAACAAGGAATCTTGGTAATAATTTGACTGAAAGTTTGGCAATATTTGGAGAACCATAGACTCTCCATTCCTACTTTAGTTAATAAATGCTCATTCTCTTTATGTGTTTTTAGGATAAAGGAACATGAACGGTTAGCAAACATAAGCAAGTTAGAAGAGAAAAAAGAAAGGGAAGAACTTCTGGAGTTGACCAAGTTATATCATTTGGAAATGCAGGAAAAAGAGCAAGCACACCGTGAACAGAAGGTTAAACGAAGACAAGCCCATCTGGTACGTTGTGAGAATCTGGTAAATTAACTTGGCAGTTAATTGCAAAGTAGAGAAAAGAAACTGCAGCCTTCCAGATATTTAGGCTGACAATTCTCATAATCCTTGATGAGCATAATGAGAGCATAATCCAAATTATCTGGTTGCCATAGGCTGCCTATTCTAAATGAAAGAACACTTCTCAATCCTTACAATATTCAAGACTTTTAGGAGTGCTGGTTTTGAATACTCTCTTGGCAAGTTATTCAGACATTTGTTTCTAAAACTGGAGAAAGAGCTGATAATGGTGCATGATCAAAGGCCTACATTATGGGGAAGTGAGAGATTTGAAAATTCAGACATTGATTCCAAATCGAGGAATCTTTTGACAGTAATAGTAATTTCTGCCATAGATTAAGTGGTGGGAAATACTGTTAAACTACAATATCCAATCCCCTGCTAGCAAGTATATAGTGTCACCTTCCTGTTGGCACCTATTTGTTTCATGTGGGATTTGATCAGAAGACAATAGTTTCTGTATCTGACTGAACTGTTTTGTGCTTTAGATTTGCTGCTAGGGGTGGTGGTGGTAGCATTGAATTATATTTTTGCAGGGAATTGCCCTGCAAATGCAGTTTCTAAAATCTTATATATGTGTGAAATGGCATGTTTATTGCTTGCTTCTTTCTTGCAGGGACAGCATGTCTTGCAGACTTTGTTGAAGCAGCACAAATGCTTTTAGTTCTCACTGTTTGAGTTTAGAAATGCATACTATGCTTCATGTTCTCTTTTTTCCTCCATAACGAAAGGAAGAACTGAGAAGGGCATCAGCAAATGCCATGGAGCATTAGCAGTTTTTTCTGACTACAAAATGTATCATCATTACATTGCCGTGGTTCTTTGTTCTGGTACATCAAAAGAACTTTACCTAACTCTTTAGCTAGCATGGAGTTATTTCAAGCAGGGTTATGTTCCTCAATTTTACTTGGATTGACATCTCTTGACACATTAAGTTGTGAGATGCAAATCAGAAAAGGTAGACAGATTGCAACCGTTTGCCTGTCTGATCTTATCAGCATGCAGTATGTAATATAAAGGGAGAGACATTAGCTTGGTGAAGGTCTGTACCCATAACTTGTCTTGTGGCTAAGAAAGTGTGCAGACACAGCATGGGGCTAATCAGATTTTAAAGCATTATGCTTTTTTCCTTTTGATCCCATCTAAAGCTCCTGTTATTTAAAAGGCTAAGCTTGTTTGCTTTCCTGCCTTTTAGTTCTGAATACCTCTCAGAAGTGTATTTGCTTGTTGCCTTCAGCTCCTAAATTCAAGTTTTTTTCCCAGTACCCTTTCATTTTCTGGGTGAGAAGATAAATTTGTTTCTCATCCTCCATCTTGAAATAATAAGAAAAAATACCATCAGCTGAACCGAGGCAAAGTCACCTAATCAAAACAACTTAGTGGTGGTCATAGCAATAACACTTAAGACTTATATACCACTTCACAGTGCTTTACAGTCCTCTCTAAGCGGTTTACAGAGTCTGCATATTGCCCCCAACAATCTGGGTCCTCATTTTACCACCTCGAATGGAAGGCTGAGTCAACCTTGAGCCAGTGAGAATTGAACTGCTGGCAGTCAGCAGAGTGAGCCTGCAATATTGCATTCTAACTACTGCTTTACTATGTTTCTTATAGGCTCAATCTTTAGTTCTTTTTTGCCCTTCACCAGGGCAGTAGTGTGTTTTTTCTGGCACAAAGATTTAAGGACTAAAATCTTTTTCCCCTCCCCGTTTGTTGTAGCTCTTCTCTATCCTTTAGGCTTCTGCTATTATAAGAGTTTTGTTTTTTTAAAAGTCTCCAAAAGTCTCTTAATTATAATTTCTCTCCTCCCAGCATTCTGGTCCTTTCTTTTCTCTACCCCCTCCCCATCTTTTCCTTTGATTGTCCAAAATCTTTCCAACTTTGTTTCAGTAACTTTTTCCTCAAGTTTGAGTTCTGCTTGTTGGTTTTAGAAGAATTCAAATTTTCTATCTTCATTAGCGTGAAGGATTAGGTTAAATTTAATTCTGCATGTGAGTAAGAGCTATGCTGGAAGACTTACAGTATAATAGTAAACAAGAAATAAACTAACTGCATGTAGCAACAAAACAATGCCATTGAAAGCTGCTATTCAGAGACTCTTTACCTAAGAATTGGGAGAGTGAGAAGTTGGCAATGAAGTGAACATTTAGTTTTGTCTTATTATTTTAAAGGCATATGTTGCTGACCAGGTAACTCTCAAAGATATAGAAAAGCAAAAACAAGAAGATGATGATGAGAAAATTCGAACACATTTTAAAGCAAAGCAAGCAATGGATAAGTTGAAGAAAACAAAAGAAGAAGAGTTACACAGGTACATGAAAATAATGATTACCGGTAAATTAAAATTCATGACTAAAAATAAAGATGCATTTTTCCAGATAATGATTATGTACCTTCCTGTAGATATTCTACTATAGGTCTCCTTAATATTATAAACATGCAAAATTTTAGGAGACTGAAGACCACAAGTATACAAAATATCCTGTACTAGAGAAAAAAAAACATTTGGGATATTTCAAAACATTTTCTTCTTCTTCCACACCATACTACTTGTAGCTATCCTGGGAGCTGTTGAGAGTGTTCTGCAAATAAATCTGGAGAGTATCAAAGGATACTGGACACAGGGCAGTTCTGAATGTTTTTCAGACATACTTACTTCAATTCTTTACTGAAGATTCCCCACTAAGTTGAAAAATGGCAACCACCCAGTGGTGGTTAGCCAACCTTCCCAGTGGTGGTATAGCCAACCTTCGATAATATTGAAAAACCTAAGCAGGTTTTGGGAGACCAGAAGGAAACAGTAGACTATTACTGGGAAGTTGAAAAGTGGTCCCAGAAGGCAGTGACCCATTCTTCCTTACAGTTGTGAAGAAAACAACATGACAGGAATGAAGTTAAATTTAACATTGTCTTTACTTTTCAATTCATTTTATGAAACATAAAAGATTAATCTGGCTATTGAGGACAATGGCTACTGAGGCAGTCCCCACTGTTCCAGGTTTGGCCATCTGCCCTCTCTAAAATCTTCCTCGATGATGGGTTTTGGAACCCCGAGAGATGGCATGTCTCAAAAAGGGTATTAAGGGGGTTTTTACGGGTTTTTAAAAATTGTATTTTAAGGGGACCCGGGAAGGATGGCCTTGAGGGGCTTGGGATCGGGGGATCTGGGTTGGGGAAGGAGGGTGCTTCAGTGGAAATTGAGGGTTTTTCTATCAGTACGGTGATTGGGAGGGGCAGATATGGTGGGAGCAGAGGGGATGGCCGCACTCAGGGAACATGCACCCCCTGTCTTCAAACGGTTGCGTGTTCCGCCCCTCTTGGCCTGTCTTGTAGATCTGGTGGCATGGGATTGCAGGGTCCTGGGCTCATGCTGGTTTCTTTTAATGCCAGGTTGGTAGTAAACAAAGCCCCTCTGATACAAGATCTAATCCAAGAAGAGAGGACCGACCTGGCTTGCATCACAGAGACCTGGTTGGGCCAAGAAGGGGGCGTTCCACTCTCTGAATTGTGCCCTCTGGGTTTCCGGGTGGTTCACCAGCCTAGAGCCCAGGGTAGGGGTGGTGGAGTGGCGGTGGTTAATAAAGAAGGTCTTAGTCCTCGGGAGGTCATTGTTCCTCAGATAGGCGGGTGTGAGTCCCTCTGTTTGAGATTGGGTACCAGGGTTCAGATGAGAGGATACCTGCCTCCCAGCTGCGTATCATCAGCCCTGCCTGAGCTGCTTGAGATGTTAGCCGGGTTGGTGGTGGAATTCCCCAGGCTGATAGTTTTGGGGGATTTCAATCTGCTTTCTCTCGGCATGACATCCGAGTTAGCTCAGGAGTTCATGGCTTCCATGACAGCCATGGACCTGACCCAGTTAATTCAGGACCCGACTCACACTGGGGGAAACACGCTCGACCTGATTTTTATCTCTGGGCAGTGGATTAATGGGGGATTTAGACATTTTACCCCTGTCATGGACAGACCATTACCACCTGAGACTAGACTTTCATACTGCCACCCCCCACCACAGGAGGCAGAACCGATCAAACCAATGGACCCTGAGAGGTTTCAGACAGAGCTTGGGACTTTTCCTGTATCCCTTGCACACAACTCGGCCGAGGCCTTGGTGGAAGTCTGGCATAGGGCGGCCACTGAGGCCCTGGACTGATGTGTGCCTTTGCGGCCTCTGGTCTAGCGCAGATCCCAGGTAGCTCCCTGGTTTACCGAAAAGCTACGGGAAATGAAGCACTGGAAAAGGGGTCTAGAGAGCCATTGGAGATTCAGCAAAGCCGAATCTGATTGAACATAGCTAAGAACTCACATTCAGTGTTACCTAGTGGTGATAAAAGTGGCAAAGTGTTCGCACTTTTCCATTCTTATTGCATCCACGGATAACCACCCAGTCGCCCTGTTTAGAGTGACCTACTCCCTATTTAACTTGGGAGCAAGGGAGTCCCCCCTGCAGGGGCAGGCTGAGGAATTTGTATAGTATCTGCAGGATAAAATCGCTCAGATCCAGACAAGCTTGAACCCTGACTGGACAGGGTCTGAGAAGTTGATGGTGGCAGGTCTTGAGCATGTTACCTGGGATGAGTTTGACCCTGATGATGTGGACAGGATCTTGGGTAGGCTGAATACCACCATATGCTTATTGGACCTGTGTCCCTCCTGGTTGATTTTGGCCACCAGAGAGGTCACACGAGGCTGGCTCCAAGCAGTTATCAATGCATGTTTGAGAAAGGGGTTCTTTCCTGCCGCCTTGAAGGAGGTGGTGGTGAGACCCCTCCTCAAGAAGCCTGCTTTGGACCCAGCTCTTCTTAATAACTATCGTCCAGTCTCCAACCTT